>JACJUY010002901.1:82565-96023 GCA_014220935.1 Platorchestia sp. MABIK | reverse complement strand
CAAAAACTGCAAGTGAACTTTCGAAGAGGATGACCCTAAATACTCGGCAGATATCTACCGGTAATGGCTAATTAAACACAAAATGAATTTACTCCTCAGTCCTAGCCATTCGAAGGACCTCAACTCAATTCAAAAACTTGGAAAATACTGAAGTGTGACATCAAGCAAAAATGCGAGAAGAATTTTTAGAATAAAACAAGATTTGCGTTGAAGAATGACCGAAAACATCACCATAAATTTTTGAATGCTCCGTTTGATCAAGTGGTAGAAACATTCTACGAGCAGTAGTACAGATTAAAAGCTTTCCAACTGAATGTGATATTGAATCTTAAATTGTTTCGTAGTGTACTATCGTCACGTACCACCCCCGTTTTCATTGTATTGTAACACTTACACAAGAAATTATTTTGTTTTTATTCTACATCTTTAATTTAAGATAAAAGAACTCCAGCATTGATGCTTCTAAGCTTGAGAATAAAAAGGGGAAAATCTCTACTCGTAAATTCATGTTTATTAAAAATGATCAAATAAAACTGAACGTTTCAGACTAACACAGTTCATCTTTAGCAAAATCTCTGTAAAACAAAACTAAGAGAGGAAGAATTAATTCATTAATATTGTATTTTTAAAAAGTTTAAACTTCAAAAAACACGAACAACAACAACGGTAAGAAAAATAAAACGCAGATGAAAAACTGAACAACTGAACTTTGTGTTGGCAACTCGAAGCGGAAAAGCACTTTGGGTGTCATTCAGAGTAGACTTCATTTTGTAAGTATGCAAAAATTTGAGAATGCTCAGATCTTTTCTGTAAGAGGTACCGGCCAAGATTGTAAAGTCATTTAGGGAGACCAGAACACTGCATTCTTCTGCATGAGATCTAACAGAGGACAGTGGGGGGACCCAAGAGGAAGACAAGTTCTGCAACTTCGCCCAGCATGCTCGGAAACTCTAGTCATCTGGGTACGGCAGGTAGAACCAACGTACCGCGATTCACAACGTGAACAACTGTATTGGTACACCAGAGACGAGAGCACAGTGAGGGTGGCAGTTGGTCTTTGAAACGGAATAGAGAACCAATTGTAAAATTGGTTCTCTATTGAAATATTAAACTTCCCAAATTGAATGACACCCAAAGTGCTTTTCCGCTTCAAGTTGCCAACACATGGTTCTGTTGTTCAGTTTTCCTTTACCTTTAATTTTTTTACCGTTGTTGTTCGTATTTTTTCAAAGTTTTAACTTTTTAGAAATTCTTCATTAGTGAATGAATTCTTCCTCTTTTGGTTTTGTTTACAGAGATTTTGCGGAAGGTGGACTGTTAGACCGAAACGTTCAGCTTTAGCTGATCATTTTTAATAATAGTAACTTTACGTGAAGCGATTTTCGCCTTGCTTATTATTATCTTTAGTTTAGCTATACGCAACTATAATTTGTGAGAACATTCGTGAACGTTCACATACTTGCAGTTTAACAAACGTAAAATATATCAAGTGCAAATGCCTTTAAGATCCTCTTGCGCATCGCAGTGTGAACATTGCCATCCATCATTCTTTGTGTTATCCACTTAATCTCCTACTTCTGAACGAGCTTATCTGTACAGTGGCGTGGCATCCAAATTTGTCAAGTTTTCATCGTAATGAGTTTTCATTCATGAGGTATCTTATCGTTGATGCTAAATTCAGTTTTAATAACAGTTCACTTTCATTGACATCAATCATTAGCGTTGTGTTGAACAGTAAATTAGCATGACATTATTATTCTTAGATAAAAACATTTTTATCGTTATCGCTAAGTACGTATCTTTACTTCTCAAGGTTTGCTCTGTTTCTCATCAATCAGAATTAAGAAGATCTTCTGCTTTTACTGTCAGTGGCATGTTAGCTATACCATGAGTTTTGAATTAAATCATTTATTTCAAAGTAATGCAAAACCACTGTTGCGAAAACTTAGCTGCTTATTGTCTCACTATTTGGAGGCCGAAACTGTCAGGATGCCAGCCAGGCAGAGGACAGCTCTTCAGGCTTAGACAGTTAAGCCACGACTCTCCCTTGCGTTATTCACGTCACGGACAAGTAAAAACAAGTTTCTATCTAACCTAATAATACCCGTTGTGTGTTTATTTAGACATTTATTTATATATTTATTTATACATATATTTATATACAAGCGTACACGTCCTGTCAAAGATGACGGGATTCAATATTTTCCTTCTATACATTTTTCAGATGTGGATGACAAACAAATATATCCATCCTAATAATACCCGCGATTAAATATTTTTGAACACGTGCCCAGGTGAAAATCGTATCACAGATACGGTCATTTAGCATTCTTTTGAGCGTCACAGAGAGACGGAAGAAGCGGACACCAAACAAATATGTAAATAAAAAAAATATTTGAATAAACGAACAACAGGTATCATTAGGTTAGATTTGTTTGATGTCCGCTTTTTAAGAAACATAGGTATCATGGATATCGAATTCCTCAGTGTAAAATTAAAAGATGGCCTTTACATGCGTCGATATATTTGACATTTTATCAGGATAGGTTCAGCTAGGATAGGTTTTCGTTAGGGTGGGTTAAGATAGGAAAGGTTAGCCAGAGTTAAATCTTCGGTTGCAAGTTCAGTTGAACTTTAACTAAAGGCTCGTGTTTCTCTGAAATGAACGTCTCTTGCCCGTTCATTAGATTGTCAATGTTACTAAATTGAATGCTTCCAAGTCGCCAACTATCCTCTTCAGATACCAACAATTTTCTTCCTTATGCACTTATTTAAATTCAATGATGACTTATCAAAAAAGTACCGTATCTAAACGAGATATAAACGCTCACTGAAAGTGATGAACCGACCACTGGGCACTCCTTTAAACGAACGAGAAAGTATATTACTCTTCGATAATACATATTTGTACCTTCATTAAGGTGGTACTGTTCAGACTTTAGCAAATACTAAGTTTTGTTCCAAAAAAAATGAATGCTATGTACTTTCTACCAGCTTGAATCTTGATATGAATGTACTGGTGCTTCTTGAATCGGTGCTCGTCGGTTGAATAGAATTCTTTCTACCAGCTTGAATCGGTGCTCGTCCATGACATTTGATGACTGTAGATGCGATTCTCTGGTGGCTGTGTGTGATTGATGTCTGAAGGCGCAGGACTTGTGTAGGAACCCGAAAATGAGCTACTTGGATCGTTTCCTTTCCCGTATTAAATTTTGCTCTATTCAGAAAAGCTTGTATTCTAAGGTTGAAAGAAGCAAGGAAAACAGCGGCTGTTCTCTTTGCAATTTTTTTGACACAATTTCACCTTCCGTATCCAAAGGGTGCTTAAAAATTACAAAGCCTTATTTTCTAAGTAAACCAATGAAGCTTAGGTTATTTCCCTATGGTCATTTCCCAAACTAAAATACCGCCAAAAGCGACCTGACTTGAGTCCAGTTAAGACCTCCTGCGGTTGCTCACCATTCCAAAAACAGCTTTCCCGAATTGTTCCCAACTAGGGCAAAAATACTGAGCGAAATGTAAGGAGACTACTTTGAAGGGGATTGGTGTTTTGGATTTCCAGTACAAAAAATGTATTTTTTCAACGAAAGATTCGGTACTTTTTGAACACACCTCATGTCATGCAACATTAATGCTTCAATGCAGCGCTCGTAGAGTATAGCGGACACAATAATAAAATTCAACTCTGTATATGTATGAAGGACTGACTCTGCTTAGCGAGAAATGACAATTACAAGATTAAAAATTTTATTACATGTGCTTCTTTTTTCATAAATTGTCCATTCTTTCCCCATACTTGACAATTTGTTTTTACACTTTGATTTTGTCTAGAGCTTTTTCAAACATTTTAAATTCTTTTTCGTGGTGCTTGTACGAACCAATATAACTTTGTACAGGGTGGACCGCTGTAGATTGCTACATAGGGAATGAAATAAGTAAGAATGAACACTTAGAAACAAACATTTTTCTTTATCTCATGCTAGACAATAATGGAAGTTTGTAATAACATGGTTTTAAACAGTGTAGCTGGTAAATTTTTACCTTCACAATCCACACACAGCAGCAGACGCATTTTGAAATTTTCATGCACTCTTTCAAGCATGTTTTCTGGTATCCTTGCAACTTCAGCCTCAATGCTGTTTTATAGGTCTTCCAGGGTGCTGGGAAGGTTGCAATACACCTTCGACCTTGTGTGTGAGTTTGTGTCCTTCCGTTTTCAGCATAGATAAGGTGTAAAATTTAACATTGGTATTGGTCTTAATAGGTAGCATGTGAACTGTAATCCCTTGCGTAATCTACACAAACCCCAGCATCTAAAGGAGCTTCTGGGATATTTTGATTTGCATTGTTTCCTCGAGTTTGAAATAGAATGAATTATCTTTGTACCTAGCCTTATCATTAACGCCAAATTATCAGCTTAAATGACAGTTCACATCTATCGTCATCGCAGACACACGACACTGATCATATGAGAGTTTAAATCGGTGCGAATTGTGCTAACAGCTGTGGACTTGAGATACATCACTTCCTTTCAGGCTTTGTTCTCTTATTCACTAAAGTGAAGTCAGTGAATTTATTGCAAATATTAACTGCACTGTCAGTAGTCCAGCAGTGTTATCACAGTCTTAAAACAAATCCTACTCAAAATCCTTCGAAGAGAACACAAGCTATACAAAACAGTTTTCTGTGCATTTTTTTTGCGTGAAGAACGCGTGGAACTTTTTTAAAGTGCTCAAGATATTTACATACGATATGCCACTCAAATAACAGGAAAAAGTTAAACTTCCACTTATGTTTGTCTAAAAAATAACAAAACTGGTCACGAATGTAGTGTTATTGGCTTAAGCAATATCTAGTTGTTTTCTAAGCAACTTTTTTCGACCCCGTACAATTTTTTGTCACATCCTCACCCTCACAGAACTCTATAAGGCATCTCACAACGTTCATAATTTTGAAACAAGATATGCTGTTCACAAAACTTTCCCCGTCATCGCGGCATCAATCATCTAGATACACACAACATGCTGACGTGATAGCTCTCACCTTACAGCGATGTGAATTTTCTTGTATGTTTAAGCCATTAATCAATCATCTATTTGTACATAAGTTCTAGAATCTCACTGATGTACTTTAAAACGAATGTATTTACATTTCAATTTTTTAACAAGAGCCCTTCAAAAAATTTGAGATGTAAAATGATGGAAAGAAAACCATTTTGAAAATATTTTCGTCAACTATTTGTACTAATTTACGAAGGCATTTAACACATACAACTTACGTTTTAATAAGGAATACGATTGCAGTGGTGCACCCACATTGCAGTCGGAATAGAAATAAATCGGAATTAATATGAAATACGATAGCAGTAGTGCACCCGCATTGCAGTCGGAATAGAAATAAATCGGAATTAATATGAAATACGATAGCAGTGGTGCACCCGCATTGCAGTCAGAATAGAAATAAATCGGAATTAATATGAAATACCATAGCAGTGGTGCACCCGCATTGCAGTCGGAATAGAAATAAATCGGAATTAATATGAAATACGATAGCAGTGGTGCACCCGCATTGCAACGAATGACGATATTTTATTTTAGTAACTATTGATCGTACTTCTCACATTTTCTCAAGGATGTTGTAACTCAACAGCTCCAAAAAGTAGAGTAGAGTAAGTCATGTTCGCAACTTCGCAGACAAATAAAACATCATTCAGCGCTTTATTTTCACGACAGAAATTTGTTTTTTATTGAAAATTGAGAATGCATTATCAATTGAAATTTACTCTAACTGTGGCAGTCTTTCCTTCCTACTTGCATTTCTGTTTGCCTGATTTTCGTTCGATTCTTCATTTTTGTGAAAGCTAAAATATTGATTGAATTTCTTTGAGATGTCTCAACTGGAAAACAGAACCTCCAGCCATTCTATGGTGTTTAAGTGACCACTTTATAGTTCGCAAAGTACTCTTCATCATTGATTTCTAGGTTGGTGTGGTGCCGCCGATTTCATGATTTGTGATGCCGGTGAGACCAACCAAGTAGTAAGAAACTTGTGTTTTTGTTTCAGTGATAATTGTCTAAATATTTTAAAGCGAAAATAAGTATAAGCTCATCTGAAGCACAATTATAAATATGTGGCTTTATACAAATTAGCAAGACATGTAAAATGTGTCTTTTCATCCTACTTTTCCTAACCTAACTCATCACAACATAGCCTCACTCGACTTATTCTATCGTAATCTTTCCATAAAATCAATTTCTGACTCATCTAAATGACAATCAGTTTGATAGCTATTTTTATGGTGTGATAGTTACTTGAGTTTTTACCACAAGAATGGAGATATCTGGTAAATGACTCCTACAATAAATGGATTGAACAAACGTGATATTCTTATCATGTGTTTTTGTTTACAACACCTCATGACACAGGTGGTATAAACACAAGCACATAATAAGAACCAGCACAATTCTTGTTCATTCAAGCGCAATTTTTGCCCTCGTCTCTTCGACGGCCGATGTTCATTAACGTTGACTGACGACTTGGAGAAGGATGCACTCGTTTCTATCAACAGTAAATAATCAATATTAGAAATGCTACTCTGTAAAACATTCAAAATGTCATATGCCGCAATAACTAGCTTAGACTCGCACCACAGTGCATGGTGGATAATGAAGAAACTATTTGAGTTCTCATCTAACACCACACTTTAACTTGTAAACTATAATTTCCGCACCGTCCAGTGTGAAAATAATGAACATAATAAATAACATACTTTGTCATGGTATTTTTCCATAGATGAACATCATAGTTTTGACACATGAACCTAACTTTTTTGAATTTGAGGAATCCGAAGACAAAAGTCAAGCTTCGTTATTCTAACGAAGCTTCTAAGAGAAAGTTGCGGGATGTGTTAAAAATGAAGTTATGAAAATTGTAACTCAGTGCGAATTTACTCTGCATATATCCCTCAGTAACGAAATAAAGGATCTTTGCTTCTGAATGCTACCTGTCTTATCACATCAGCGCTTCAGAGCGCTGATCTGCGCAACCAAGTCTGCAACAGCGACATGGGTGAGTCACGAGAGGGCTTTTCAACTCGAAAAGAGCGCTGCTTACAATGGGGTGCTGTTTTCAGGCCCACATTTTATTTTACTAATTGATGTATAGCGTTCCACAGATTTGCCTCAAGTTTGGTGCGTTATTTTATAAATTATTTCAATAATCAACTACAACTTCAAAAAATCCTGCGACGTTAAAGAAGTTATCAGCGATCGAACAAAAAAAAGGTGTATGAAACAGCCAGATGATGTCAGATATGATGTCAACTTGCTAAAAAGGCGATGTGAAACAATTTAATCAATCAATTTAGATTTTGTTAAGTCAGGTTGGGCCTTTTTAGTTGGGGCGAAGTATGTAAAAAAATTAAAATATCAAAATAATCTAGGCTCTCGATTTTTACAGCACGAATGTAATTTCCCTGAATTACCCAACAGGAAAGTTCCAAAAAAATGCATGCGTACCGATAAATGTAATTCTGAACTTCGATTTAAATTTTACCATGAAAACCTAAACATGAACATGCAAATCTGAATATCTAAGCATGTGAATCTAAACGTGAGCCAACATCGCCAGCAACCGTGAAAGATTTTCATGTGTAGTTATGCTTTGATTTTTCTTTTTTACAGTTTAATAAAATTAAAAAGCCTTGAAACCACGTTTCATCATTACGTTTCCTTAAAAAATCAATTAAATAAAGAGAGGTTATCATAATTTGAAAAACCAGCAGCCCTGCGCTGAGATTAGTATTTCGAAGAGCTCTTTGTGCTTGAAAATTCAAGCGTATTGGAGAGGCAAAGAATGAATATATGACTTTATTTATAACTTGTACAATTAACACGTTGAACTTTCTGCACGAATTAATTGGAAATCTCTATGCAGAGTAATTCCAATTGTTTGTTTTATTTAGACGTGCTTCAGTATCGAAAAACATAAGGCCTGTTCATTGTGTTCCAGTATCATTTCAAAGTTGTTTTAAAATTTGGCACACTGCCATCTAAACATATATTGGCCCATCAAAACATGAGTAGCTCGATTTCTTCATCATTCAGTATACGCAAGAGTCTAATCTGACCTTTTACAATCGGCCTTTTTCATTTACATTATGTTTACCTACAAACTGAACATATTGTTTTTCTAAGTTATTTTAGAAAGAAATATCACCGATTTCAAAGTTCTAAAGCTCCGAGGAGCACACTTAGCAGTCAGTGTTAACAATTTCCATTTCTGGAATACACATCTAAGGTGAGCTGTTTTTTCATCGAGAGGATGAGTTCACCTAGAAAAACGCTAAGTGCTGTAGATCTTTTCAAATTATTTTGGAAAAGCACGTTCACGTTAGTTAAAAAGGGTTCTGAAAGTTGGAAATGAAGATCAAAATAATGTTACAATGAAAATAAATTGAATCATATTTTCTTATTATGTTGAGCAAGCAACACAATTACTGCCAAGGTATTTATGAATTAAAAAGCACTGTTTTTGCCGTTCAATTCAGATGCCCCAAGGAACGAAAGTATCATGTGTCAAAGCTTCACAAATACTCCAGTTGTGCTATGTCGTGAAGTTACCATTAGTAGTTCATAACCATTGTAAGGGCTTGAAAAATTTTCGAAAACTACTTTTTCAAGCCCTCACACCGGTCATGAATCCTAATGGTAATATCACGAAATAGCACAAATGGAGTATTTGTGAAGCTTTGGCACATGAAGCTGAGGTACATACTCAAACACGTACCCATTTTGGTCCTCGGAAGATCGTGGTAAATCTGTGGGAGTTGGGTCATCGACTGGCGCCATCGTGGATGGCTGTCCGTGCAGTTCGTGGCGTTCTTGGCGTTCCTCCGTTGGTGCAGTAGAGTCCTGCAGCGCTCCTGGAATGCCAGTGTTTGTATGAGTTTTATGCACTATGACTCATGAATCAGATAAACTTGCATTTTTCGATCAACCATTTGAATGATACGAATACCTGGCGTGCCAAAGGCACGCCAGGTATTCAAGAAAAGATGTAAGTGTTTGATGTGTGTAACTGTGATACGGGTTTCGTCGCCGCAGGTGTACAAAAATCCCCGCTAAAATAATTTGCTTAATATGTAAATAAATGTATTTCAATGGTATCATAGGCGTCATTCAAATGATAGAAACTGGTATCTTTAAAATTCAAAAATATTGCATCGGGAAAAATTGAATCTGTTGATCAAAAAAATGCAACTTATCGCGAGGAAAAAATAGAGCAATGTTTTCAAAAACTTCTTGGCTAATCTATACTATAACAACAGCCACGTCCGTCTGTCAGTGTGTGATGAGCGAATCTGTGACACACGCTTCGACTCCACAATTTTCGGTGCATTAGCCCAGCAGATTGAGAGTCGGAATGAACATCACGTGTATTGGGAGGTTAGATTTGGTTGTACAAAATATCAGCAGTTGAGACTTAGGAAAGTATGGAAAAGCCATAGAATAGCATGGAAAATCACTGGAAAGCCATGTTAATGCTCAGTTGGTCTGTCGCTCTGTCACGCTGTCAAGGAAGCTTCATGATTATTTTTGATACGAGTTTCACCAGTGCGCGAGATTAAAAATATTTTAATCGCGGGTTCTTTTAGGTTAGATATTTGAATCCACATCTGAATTTTTTTGGGAAATTATCAATTCTCGTCATTTTTGACGGGTTGCGTACACCGAAAAAACCCTACCACCTCGACCTGCTCGCAACGCCAGCAGCGTTACATCATCAAAAAAGAGTGGTGTACTAGTTATGAATGATATTACGGAGTTGTTGCTTGGTTGTTTGGTCCGTATGTCTGCAACACCCATAATGAAAAAACTATTTTTTCATGTGTTCTCATAAAGCATGAACCACAATGACCGTATCTGTGACATGAGTTTCAACAGGGCACAATTACAAGATTTTTTTAATCGAGGGTACAATTATGGTTGGATATATGTATTTGTTTATCATCCACAGCTGAAAGATTTATTTACTCAAAATATCGAATCTCGTCATGTACACTAATAAACAATAACACACAGTTTGAATTCTTGAAAAACTTCAGAACAAAAAACTCGGCGTTCAGATTTGTGTAAGAGATTATTGCACGAGTAAAATTTCCATTTTCAGATGTTCTAATTGAGACATGCAGTGACTTCTCAAAAATTATTGTTAATTACGCCTTCCTCCGTAAAAGAAATTATAAGTTGTAATTGTGTCAACCTTAGGTTGACATAGATGGTGTAATTGATATATGTCGTTCAATGGGGTGCAAAAAGCAACAATAGTACTGTTCGAATTAACAAAATATCAAAAGATCTTATGAAAATCAAATTCATCCAAATAATGCAAAATTAAAATTCAAACGAGGTGTAAAAACATCAGAAAATACTTGCAAAACCTGCTGAAACGGTCTGAGTGAAAACAGTAAACAACTTAGATAGCCACTGAGGCTTAGCAATTTAAATGTAGCAGATGAGAATGTCTGTCCCTTCATAGAAGCCATTAAACATCAGCATGACTACACACAGGGTGGTTGCTAAAAATGTATACCTTTTAAAATTGCTAGAATCTTTTTCACAGACAAGATAGTGATGTAAAACTTGTATTATTGGAAAGATGCTGAGTTAAATTTTCATTTTTATTTTACTTTGCTGGACCTACGATTCAAAATGCTCGCCACGAGCCGCGATACATTTCTCGATGATGCCAGTGAAATTTCTGATGACAGGAACCTCGCATCTGATTGTGCTTACCACTTTTAGAACTTCGCTCTTAAAATCTTCTCAAGTTGCTGAATTTGAACGGAATAAGTGGTCTTTGATATGACCAGACCCCAAAAGAAGAAATCTAACAGGGAAAGGGTCTGGTGATCGTGCCGGCCAAGTCGGTTGCGCCATGTTTGCTGATAACAATAATCATCTCTCCTGCACCCTTGATATTAATGCTTATTTAGAATGTATACGTGATACGAAGGAACACATTGAATTCTGTCTTTTCGGATGTTCAATGCTATAGTCTCCTATTTCATATATTTTAAAATGTTATTGAATTTTAAAATGAATTTATTTTCAGCAACTACCCTGTACATGAATTCTTAAACAATTGTTAAATGCTCATAGATTTCAATGGTCATTTCTTAATCGTTTTCGTAGGCGCCATGACTCAACCACTACTGATGATCTATTTTTGAATCCTCCAATTTCACATAGAGTCATAAAACATAACTCTTTCGTATTACAGAAACTTTTCATATGTACCTACTCTAAATGAAAAACTTATGATTTTCATTTATAAAAGTATCCAGAAAAAATTTCCTATACTTTTGTCTACTATTCCTCAAATTTTTGTTAACCGTTCTCTTTTTTTCGAAAAATTCTCCATGCGAATGCTTTGTACAGAAAAACTGAATGGGCATTTTTCCATGACATTTAGGAGCCAACTGGCTACCTTTTGGTGTGTGATAGATTTCGCCTGACATCTTTCTCTCTCACTTGCTTTCTCGCTTTCAGTCTTTTGGTGTGTAAGCACCCTAAGGTTAGATGTGTTCTTTTAGTTTATACTTTAATTACCCCCTTCGATGTCAGCAACCTTGAACATAGGGGGTAAGGGTGGTGCTTCGGCAATTATATCTTCTTCCAGCGTCAGTTCGATAAGGTCTACGAGAGTGAGGCGTTAAGGGTAAGTGACACACGTATGAATAAACAGCCAACATATTTGGTTGCAAGTAAGAATATTTGAAATTACTCAAAACGATATTTCACAATTTTCATCAAGTACTTAAGTTTGCTAGTACACGGGAGATTCATTTTCACTGTGAAATTATTTTTCCAAACAGATTCTGCATATCTTTGTAGTAATGATGGAAACTAAAGCTAAAAATTGTGATTAGCATGTTAGAAAATAAACGAAAGGCTTCATTGTGTGAGCTAAAATACTTTAGATGTCCTGTCTCTGCTGGTAACTCTAAGTCTAACCTAAGAAGCTTAAGCCTTTCCTCATATTTTACCCTCTCTATTCTCACAAAATAAAACATTCTTCCGTTGCAGGCTTCTGCCGCAAGTTATTCCTTACCTTTTCGAGTCGTCCGTTAGTACACATCTCTAAGTTACGTTCAGAGTAAAGTACATTGCGATGAAAATCAACATGTGCGTCCACATCAGCTTGTAAACGTTCCCAGTCCAACTGTGTGGAAGAAGAAAAATACATAGTGAGATTTAACTGACTATCACGTAACAATATATTATTTTGTAGCTCCAGTTTTAATGAAGGATTTATTACATACTTTGGAATATCATTCAAGGAATTTTGTGATGGTAACTATTAAACGCTAAGTTATTACAACTTCTTCGAAAATATCAGATTGTTCAAAATATACTGTTCGGTTCTATTGTTCCCTAATTTCAGAAGCCATTTGGTAGGAAGAAACTAATAATCTTTTTGAAGAAACTCTTCATTACAAGATGAAAAAGGCGCACGGTAACAATTTTATCAAAAATTAACATAAAGTAAGTCCAAGTGACCACCCCGAACACCTACAAAGTCTTCTGTCAAAAAAACATTGGCTGTCAACATGGTTTTACCCACACAGTTCTGCTTGGTGTGAATTTCTTCCTATGAACTGCACCATCAATTCAGAATTGTTCTGTGTGTGTGACAAGATTCGCTACGCATAAAAATGGAACAAAAACTTTCATCACAAATAAATCGGAAAGGGTTGTTTTTCCACATTTTTTAGAGCACATCAGACGTTTATAGGATGTGGTTAGGATGTTCTTCCTCACCCCCCATGTTCCCTGGGTTTCAGGCGTTTTATTTTCATGTGTACAACACGTTACAACATTCATTAAATGATCGCTCATTCAATTTCCTCAAATGCTTATAAATTCATCTGGATCAGCTCTTTGCTGCTTAATTTTCCATCAGTTCTTCAGACATAAAATACATGATCTAAAAATAGATAATAATGGGTAATTAACTACAATATCAAAAATGTTTTTGATTAAGCAGATTGCTTTGAATGGCTTTTATGTTTCAGTCGTCATCGTAACAAAAATGAAAGGGCTCTTGGATAACCTGATGATGATCAAGAGATCATAAGAAATTTACAATTAGAATGCATGTATTGTGGCACAAAGTTAAGGTATAAAAAAAAACAGAGTAGAGAACAATTTTCCCAAATCTCACAATGTTGAAATCCATTAATTGTTAAATTGGAAGTTTATGCGTAATTTACTAGACTTATTTGGAGTATTTTAGGTGAACGTTCATGTCATAAAAAGGTTTTATTTAACTGGTGATCAGGTTGTAGACTAAGGCGAAAGATTCATTACTTCAATTTTAATAAAAATAGGAGAGCAAAAATCACTGATAAAAATTTCATTACACTGAGAATGTTTCGGGCTAATACTCATCATC
>JACJUY010002901.1:54996-74228 GCA_014220935.1 Platorchestia sp. MABIK | reverse complement strand
TAGCAGTAGATACCCACGCAGCAGGAAGCTGAGGTGGGAGGAGATACTGGGAGTAGTAAAACTGTGCAAATTAACATGAAGTGCCGACCTAGTGAAGTAGTCACGCTGAGAATGTCAAAGCACTGATCACAAATAATCAAATAGTAAGCACTCACTCAACTTAGTTTCCACACTCGGTGTGTCGCAGGCCACTTCAAGGCGAAGTTCACACCAGAGGGATAAGATAGTTATCTCTGAAACATGCGATACACGATAATTATCCTTAAGATAAGTTAGGTTCATATTGAAGCGATGAGACATGAGCCAGTAACAAAGTGTAGCAGGAGAAATTTAGTCAGGAATCATGAGTCCTTCATCGAGTGATGAAGAACTCTAGCCAATATCGTCCCCTACATGTGTGTACTAAACCGACAACTGGCATTTTTAACTAGAGATAATGGTCTCTTCCTGTTCACTCTCAACTTGTAACATTACCTAACTCGTCATCTCTTTATTATTGTAAAGCATTCACGTAAAAAAACTATACATTTTTTGTGTGATCATCCATTTATATTTAAATAAAATGCATATCAACTAATGATCGTTATGTTAAAATGATTTAATTAGAAATACAAAACTTGCAATTTTTGTGTTCCTTCTGCTTAAGGGGCTTTCACACGATCAGTTTTTCTGACAGTCACACTCACAGCTCTTCAACACCATATTTGGGCATGCGTGCTCTCTTCGCTCTCTATTCGGCACTCATTGACGGCTTGGTTTGACTTTCGCTTTGCTCCTGTTTTCGTGTCAGTGTCTGCCCACCCAGCGTCAAGAAAGGATGGCTGCGATCGCTCTCCCGTTTCAAATGGTCTTCCCCTGGTCTCAATAATAAATTAGCTATTTTCATGAGCAGCCTGCTTTGTAGAAAGTGCAAAGCAACGAATACAAGAGCAGAGATATAAGAAGCAAGTCGCTTAAATATGTTAATGAAGCAACACAATATTAGTTTCATGAGAATGGCTTGAAAAAAAATACGTTTCGAAGATAGTTTAGGAAAGAACTTAGAGCATTTGCTTCCAAGAAATCTAATATTTTCCAGGGGGTAGCACCTAATTCACAGGTGCGTACTTTTCCAGTATTCATAATGATGCGGGAAACAATAGTTAATTTGTTACAATTATATCATAATGCATTCGTCTTGTTGCAGTGTCAGCGCCATTTACACAGAAATTCCAATCTTATTTAAATATTCACTCAAGAAAAACTGCAAAGGCACAATATCTTTGTTTATTAGAATGAAAAAATTCAATATTTGGGCGAAAGTACGATTTCAACAATTTACCCGGCATTTTCAAAATAACACAAACAATTTTTTACATGAATTCTCCTTAAAATTTAATTTCAGTATGCAAAGGTTTCGTGAAATAAATCTATACGTTTATTAGTTTACCCGTACTGCTGTCACATTCACATGAATTATTAGATATTATCGCGCGCTAATTTGAGAGGCTTATTATATTTTAACAAATTGGCTTGGGAATGCCAGATTTACTCGTACATTCAGTCATACAGTTCTAACAAATGTGCGCTAGATTTCAGTTTTTATTTATATATCCTAGTCACTGTGTTTCTAGGGAGAGAACTGATATAATTCTTCAAGAAAAAAATAAATATACGAGCAGTACTATTACCCGCTGGTACATGCAAACTGGATAGAACGGGCGGAAAATATTACCTGGACTTGAAATTATTATAAAATTGATTATTTCATTTTTAGTAGTTGTGGTATTTGTTAGATTTAGTTTAACCAAATTTTACAAATGCTGCGACAAGGAAAAAGAAATGTGCAAATATTTAGTGAAAAAAATCTCGTCATTTAGCCTTCACTCCCTGCAAATCCTGTCATAACTCCCATTTTGTGGATGTTTAGCTAGCCATTCACTCACCCAATATCTATTTGAGGAGTTTATTCCCTTTTTAGACCGCAAAACCGATGAATAAGCTTGCTTTGGACACGGCTAACTTATCCCGACAACAAATTGTAAACCACCGCCGAGCCTGCCAGTGGCTCGCCACTTCAGTCACGAGAACGTACGTGTGAACGCGAGTGTTTTGACCACAGTCCGTGAGTGTGAGTGTGACTGACAGAAAAACTGATCGTGTGAAAGCCCCTTTATACTCGTATATGTATTTTTTTCCTTCACGCGTTCGTTTGAAATAACATTTTGGAACATCGGCCGAAACAAGCGATTCATAAAGTATTTCCTGGCGTCAAGAATTGCTCAGTTTCATGTCATGTATGTGTAAACTGTCAAAAGTCATGAAGTTGTGTTTTCTCTTATTATTATCATTACATGTATCATCAAATGTAGTTTAAGCAAGATTAGGAGTACATTGCCCTCAATCATTTTTCGACAAGTGACATGGGTATTACAATACTCGTGTGTGTATCACCTAAGTGTATTAACTTTAAGATATTTAAAAACCAATGATGGTACATTTGTACCATCTCTATTCGAAATAAACTTTTTCTTTTTGTTTCTTTCTTTCAGGGGGAGACAATTATTGAATCTATGGGGATACAATTATTTATCCCAGGGGGAAAATGCAAGGGCCGAGCTGAGAGTTAGGTTGGCCTTCTTTTTGTTGGAATGGAATAGTTTTTTTTGTTATGGACCATTTTTTTCGATTTACTGCTGTCCTGTTTTTCGGCACCTACTCCTTTCTTCTTCAACTTTTTTCTTGTTTCATGAACTTCTTTCTTAGCTTACTATTTTTATGTACCTTCTGCATACATTCCGCGTTCCAAAAATCCATACTAAATAGTGCCTTCATCCTTCCTCTCTTTGAACATCTTTGTCCTGGTATAGGGCGGCTAAAACTTTATTTTAATCAATCAATCAATCAGCCAATATCGTACGACACTGAAGGAAGAGACACGCACGCTTTGTCTCTTGATACACGCATCTTACAACAGATGTCGCCATCGTACCGGTGTGAACCAGGTTTGTCGTCTCTCCGTATTTTTAATGGATCTGAGCGCTTCGTATCTCACGAGACAATAATTATTATTATCGCCTATCGCCTACGACCTACATACATGTATCTTATCGCGCTGGTGTGAACGCCGCGTAAGAGGTTAATAGAGAAAAAAATATGAAAGCACTGGTAGATAGGTGTTTAGGCGGAGGTCGGTAATAATTGGAGGGAGATTGTTAGGGATGAAATAGGCCCGTAGGGTAACAGATCGTATGCTAGGTAAAGTGAAGAAACTCATGCAGACCCTAGAATTTTAGGGAGCTCTACCGTTTCAATTATTTTATTTAAAAACTTCGATTAAGCGCTTTTATTTCAAATAGGTTACACGTCTCATCAGGTATTATACTGTCATTCATCAATTTTCATTCATCAAGTAATTTTAGTGACCTGAACACCTTTAAGAACATAACCACAAAATCAAAATAGCAAAATTCTCAAACACGCTGACACAACTTAACTGAACTGAAACTTCAAAACACGAAGAAGAATCGTAGCAG
This sequence comes from Platorchestia sp. MABIK, assembly GCA_014220935.1. NCBI lineage: Eukaryota > Metazoa > Arthropoda > Malacostraca > Amphipoda > Talitridae > Platorchestia > Platorchestia sp. MABIK. Next base: position 70,713 of record JACJUY010002901.1, on the reverse strand, counting down.
CAAGCAAAAAGAAAAGTGGGAGCTCGTGGCTACCAATGTTGCTCCACAATGCCATGAAGCAACTGGTATTCACCAAATGCTGCGCAGAACGCCCCTAAATAAAATGTCAATTGTCGAATGTTCTCTTCAACTATTCAAAAATTCTCCACCATGGTCGGGCTTACAAAGTACAATTTTTTAATTTTGACTTAATGTGAAAAAAAAAATTGTACTTTGTAAGCCCGACAAGGGACGTGGAATTGTCATCCTTGACAGAGATGTTTACGTTGGCAAAATGAAATCAATAATTTCAGATACCACGAAATTCAGTGTCATTCATGAATCATGGGAAAAATCGGTTCTGCGCATTGAAGATACAATCAATACTTTTTGCGAAAATCAAAAAATTTGCAGGTTTTGCCGAACAATCTTTATTCAAAACTGTACGTATCCGGCTCGTGCCCAGGGATTCTTTATGGGCTACCTAAAATTCATAAATCCGATTTTTTCTTCTTAAATTTCAACTACGCCCAATTTTCTCTGCGATTAATACTCCGAGTTTCAACCTCGCAAATTTTTGGTGCCTCTCTTGAATCCTTTAACAGTTAACAACTATGCTATGGAAAACTCGTCACAGTTTACTCAAGATATTACTTCTATTCAAAATGCCGATCAATTATTTATGGCCTCGTTTGATGTAGAAAATTTATTTACAAATGTACCGTTAGTAGAAACCATAGACATAATTATAAAGTCTCTTTTCGTTACTCCAGCTGACGTAATATTTGGTTTCACCCAAAATCATTTCAAAACCTTGCTCGAATCGTCTGTTATGAATTCAGTTTTCATCTTTGCTAATAAACTGTACAAGCAAGTAGAGGGTCTTGGTATGGGTCTCCCATTGGGGCCTACATTTTCAAATATATTTATGTGCCACAGGGAGACAAAGTGGCTTAATGATTTTCCCCTGGATTTCAAGCCCACGTTTTATCGTAGAAATATTGACGACACTTTTGTCTTGTTTAGAGATCCAGGCCATGTTCCATTATTTCTCGACTACTTGAATTCTAAACATCATTCCATAAAATTTACTGTCGTAACCGAAAATCATGATTGTATTCCTTTTTCAGATGCTAATGTTGCAAGAACTGGTAAGACTTTCACCATCTCTGTATATCGAAAATCTTCGTTCACAGGTTTGGGTTTGAGTTTTTTAGCTGCTGTAGCTTCAGGTTCAAAGTGAATGCGATTAGGACGCTTGTGTATAGAGCTTACAATATTTGCTCCAATTTTCACGACCTCCACAATGAATTCAATTTCCTGCACTCTTTTTTCCGTAACAACGGGTTTCCTTCTTCCGTAATCTACACTAATGTTGAGGTTTTTGACAAAAAAGTATTCAAAAGTTAGTGCCGATATCGACCCTGTACAACGTTTGTATTGCAGTTTTCCTTTCTTTGGCCAGTTGTCTGAGAAGATGTCTAGAGATTTGGGACTGCTTTTCAATCGCTATTTTCCTGATGTAAAATTGTGCCTAATTTCTGTCAATTCATTTAAAATAGGCTAATTTTTTCGGTATAAAGATGTACTTCCGAAGCGAATGCGGGCGTCCTTAGTTTACAAATTTAGTTGTGTACAGTGTACATCAGGCTACTTCGGTATGACGACCTTGCCGTTTTATATAAGGATTGCCCAGCACCGTGGAATTAGTCATCGTACCGGGAGGCCTCTTGCGCACCCGCCTCATTTTTCTGTGCGACTCAATGCAGAGCAGTGTGGTGCTGGAGTCTCTGAAGATCAATTCGAAATTTTGTGCAATGCGTTTAATGATTCGGAGCTAAGAATTTTAGAATCATTGTTCATAGCCATGAAAAATCCGTTTCAAATAGCATGAATAGTTCTAATCCGTTGGAAGTTTTTACATGAGTTTTTCAATCAATTTTCTTTCTTTTTTAGCATGTCTGACGAACTTTTTGTCTTTTTATGTTTTTCAGACTGTATTTACTGAAGATGGAGCTGGACTCCGAAACGTTTAGATATGACGATACGTAATATTAATTAAATAATGATTAACCTACGAGCAGTGTTCGTCGTTTTTAAATTCCTAATGAACATTCGATGAAAGAAAAATGATTTTCTGTAAAGAAGATATTACATAGCCTAAAATGCAGCGGCAATATTCAGACAAGCTCGTTGACGGCAGTCCACCTCTGATAGCGGTTGGGCATATTCAGACATGCTCATCGACGGCAGTCCACCTCTGATAGCGGTTGGGCATATTCAGACAAGCTCGTCGACGGCAGTCCACTTCTGATAGCGGTTGGGCATATTCAGACAAGCGCGTCGACGGCAGTCCACCTCTGATAGCGGTTGGGCATATTCAGACAAGCGTGTCGACGGCAGACCACCTCTGATAGCGGTTGGGCATATTCAGACAAGCTCGTCGACAGCAGTCCACCTCTGATAGCGAATGGGCCGCCATGGAGCGCGCTCAACGTCAAGTCACTCTGGTTTAATTAATTAAACGCTCATGGCTCTTGTGAGGCGCCACGCAAGGCGTATACACGTGAGCCTGCGACAAAATGTGTACCAGTGTAAAGAGGGCTTTACTCATCAATTTCTCTAAAAGGAGATCAAAAACATCGAATAGAAATGAAACTTTTGGTTTACCAGCTGTTGCAGTATAATGAACAAAAGTTTAATTTCAGCAGGTATGGTTTTAATAACAGTAGTTAAGTTTAATTACTTGAATCAATTGAGCGCCAATTTTTTTATCTTCAAAACCAAATGTTTTTTATGGTCATATAAGCACAAAATATCTGGTCATAACATCACTCCAATATCTTTATTGATATTTGGCTGATGTTTTTTGCTTGTGTTGGGTCAAGGTCCAAAGCATCCTTTAAGCACTAATAGAATGTCAGACATGAAATAGCGCAGTGTTTTTGGAAATCGTCACAGAAAAGAAATGAACAAAATGATTCAAAGTATGACACAGATGATTTAAAAACGTATTCCCATTGGAGAGCGCTCAGAAAGGCATTGATGTTTTTTGGAAAAAAAATTTAATAGCTTCTTTAAAAAATGAGTACGTTTTTATAGAGCCCATCTGGAAATTATTTTCATGAAGCGTGAAATTTGATTTTGCTCCTCAGACTTAAGGGAAGCGAACGCTTTTTCCTATGAATTTTTTTAAGAATAAATTAAAAATACTTCCGGAGTGCAATAAGCTCTTGGATGTTCACAGTGTGTTTATAAAATTTAAATAGACAATTATAGCCCATAAAGTTTTTGGAATTTACCCACACCCAATTTGGGGGGCAATTTGAGGGTGATTATGGGGGTTTGGGTTGCCAACTCGGGACAAATGACGTTTCTACGTGACAGATGAAGGATTTAGGAGCATTTTCAAGCAATAATCTCATTTTCGGTTTTGGCTCCAAAAACCGTTCAATTGCTTCAATAAAATTACAAGCCACCCGCAACTACCCAGCCACAGGATAGTGGCCAATCAGCTTACTGCATCAGAAAAGAAATTCTTCATTGTACAATTTACTGGCACTGCATTTCGGTACTGCATTTCCTCTGAATAATTCAAAATCACCGGATGAGCTGGGTATTACTTTCAACTCAATCACAGAACCTCCACCTAATGGCTCAGGGGGCTTGGCGATAATTCCGTTACTTGCTAAATACTCCTGTAGCTCATCGGCGCTCACATCAGACACTTCAACTAGTTTGTCATCAAAGTAGGAACCAGTAGCCTGTTGCATTCTTTCACCCTTACCTAACACTGTCTTCAAATTCTTGGACATAATTTTCGGAGCGCAGTTCAACCCAAAACCTAACCTTGGCAAGGAGTAAGTTTTTCTCTTGAAACTAACCAGCTGATACTTCCACAACTACTTCTCAACTCTATTCTGTAAATATGCAGATTTCAGATTTTTAACAACAATGTCAGACAAAGTCTCAATAGCATCATTCACAGCAATGGAAACGACTGCTGACCCCTTACCACTGACTTCAGAACCATCGAATATGACAACTATCTCTTCTCCAACAACGTTATCCACTAGTTTATCACTAACAATCGTTCTACTGCATCCAGTATCTACCAAAGCAGACACCTTTGTTCCACCCACCTCAACCTCAACAATAGGAAAACAATGAGTACAGCCACCAGTAACATAAACTTTACTCGTTTTCCGGCATTTTCTCAGGATACACAGTAGATATGTGTCCAACTTTCTAAAATTAATACATATAATCTCTTTATTTCTGTCAGGACAAAATCTAGCCACGTGGGGCCCTTCGCACCTGTTACATCTTCCCCTAAAACCTCCAGCGTCACTATTACTGTTGGATGTTTTCCCATCATTCACATTGTTAGGTAACAAAGAAAGTGAGCCTGAAGAAGACCTCACCGCAGCTATGACACTACATGTTTTTCCTACATTATTAGTCAAAACTTAAGTCCTCTCGATAATATTAACCATAGGTAAATGAAACAAATCCTTTACTTGTTGCGGTTCGATGCTCATAACAACAGGCAGCCCATAAACAAAATTTAACTTTACAACACGGCCCAAACTATCACCTTCTAACTCGGCCAATCTACTAATTTCAGTTGAATAAATATTAACATATTCTCCACACCACTTCTTTTGAGCTATTTTTGCATACGCCACGTGAGGACCGTCACTAAAAGAATGCACTAATCTTGACTTCATTTTTTCTACATATTTCTGCTCACTATCGCTCATCTGCAAATACAACGCGAATGCTGCATCGTTCAAGAACAAAGGCAAAAACGACGCCACCTCAGCCCCCTCTTGCAATCTGACAACCAATTCCACTTTCTTGACCCATGCCACAACGTCCCCAGCACCGGTGAACGGTTTAATCACGTTGGTCGTGATCTTGACGACACATTTATAACAATTTTTTCGGGGTGCCTAGATAACTTGTAGGTAAGCAACTGAGAAAATAGAAAAAACTCATCTTATACGTGATAATGCTCTCCCAACTGGTACGAAAAACAGTATTCTGCGACTCCTGAAGCAATGAACAACGAGACCCAATGATGTCAAACCTCTAACCTGTGCGCCAAACGAAAACGGTACCTGACATGGAGGGATTAATATTTCGCAAAGATTAAAGATTTCAGTGAATCCGAAAGCAATTTTCACTTTGCAAGGATTTTGGAAACCATCGCGGTTAGGTTTTTAGAGAAATAACCTAGCTTATCCTGACCTCATCTATTGTTCTGCGCTAACCTGATGTACAAAAGCTTACCTTCTTTTTTGATCAATTGAGCTGCATGGGACATTTGATCCCGTATTGACGATCCATTATGATACAGTTTGAGGCTCATTCACCCATATCAACTTTCGAATGTAATCCGCCAACGCGTAACACACGAAAGAGCTCAATAAATAAAAATCCATCCTAACCTATTTTTCCCAATTCAATCATAACTAACTCATCCTAACCTGAACCTATCTAACTCATTCTACCATAACCTTGCCTATCTCAGCTAACTTCAATATAAACGTCTTTACCCAAGCAATAGCTGGCCCGGCAAAAACAGGCAAACGTAACGTCGAGTATGATACTTAAGAAAAATGAAAAAATTATGACGGTGCTTAATTACAATTTATGAGGGAAGTTATTAGACCAAGAAATGTGTGTTGTAGCGTAATTTTAATGTGTTCAACGAACTGTGATTTTTCTCATAATGTTATATACACTGAAAAATACGTTACAGAAAGCAAATTGATTTTTATTTACTTCAGCATGCGAGCGCAGTACATGGTCGAGACTGCTTCCGTGAACTTCAGTACCATCGAATGAGAAGTTCACTCTAATACGCCTCGAATGTACACGTATTTCTAAGACGATAATTGAGTGGTAGCCACTAACGTGGCAGCGCATTTCGGGTTGCTCAGGAGATCGCCGCAGCATTCCCTGCAATGACGGGCGAGGACAACGCAAGAGAACTCCAAAAGTGAACACCTCGTCTGCTACACTACGCAATCATTCCAGCTAAAGGCTACTGAGGCCTGCAGTATACTTCACCAACACTAGTAACACTGTGCCAATTTTTACCCGGGTAGTAAATGTATTGGTTATGTAGTTTGTGAGCGGAAATCCTTCAGGAGTAATCCTCGAAGTCGTCCTCACCAGCCAACTGCTCCGTGAAACATACCGATTTTGGTGTTTACTATATTCATGCGCCACCGCCTGATGTATAATTCGTTTTTAACTATTATTATGTTCTTTCAAATTGTGGCGCTACTTTCAATTATTTTGACAATAAATATGCCGTGACAACTATAGCAGCGATGAAAAATAAAATAGAACAAATGATCTTCAATGGCACTGGCGTTGAAGAAATGCTGGGAAGATCGTTAGGTTCAGGAAATCCCAACTATGGAACAGAGGGATGGAGACTAGACCGGTTGGTTGGGCACCTTCTAGAGTAGTACTCCCCCGGTGCCAGAATTGCCACGACTACTGTCGAAGGAGAGGCTGATCAGCAATTGAACAGGGAACGAGGCCGCAATAATTTGAATTTAAAGTAAAGTTGAACAGGGCACGAGGCCGTACTAATTTAAGTTCAAAGAAAAGTTGAACAGGGCAAAATGCCGCAAAAATTCAAGTTCAAAGTCAAATTGAACAAGGCACGAGGCCGCAATAATTTAAGTTTAAAGTTGCGTCTCTCCCGATTTATTTTAGAATAGGTTAGGCAGGCCACTGAATTGCTACAACACACCACTCCGCGACGCTATTATGGACGGTGTCTCACCATTGCAAGCAGTCGAGCTCATGCGCTGTCCACCCGACGAGGCCACTGGCGCACCGGGAGGGAGTCGGTGCAGAAGTCTCACTCCATCTTCCCCGCAGAAGATCCCTTGACGTTCGACTTCATCGATAGATATCTAGTCGTGCGGGTGAAGATTAGGTTCCCCAATTGATAATCTTGATCTAGGAGATGAGGCGGCAGCGGAATTTCGCAAATGCAGAGGCGGCAACGATAGGCGCTGAGATTGAGAATAAAGATGAAATCTCTAATGCCGGTAAAGTGAAGCTGCTCCAGATGCTGGGCATTTTTAGATGGTTATTTACATTTGAAGATAGTTACCGGGAATTTGCGCACTGTCACGTGCGTCACAAGTTAACATTTGGCTGCTGCAATACCGGGCGCCGCCACTCAAACACTTGCATTTTCGAGAGCATTTTTGCACACCATGCCGCATAGAGGATTGGAAGGAGCTAATGCAGCAACACGTGCCAGCCCAAGGAAACTGCTCGTGTTGCCATTCTGGTGGAGTTCCTGAGATGGCTTCAGAGGAAAATTAGAGCACCGACCACAAGCAAAACGAGAATTATTTATGAGAACAGTGGCCTGCAAATTGAAGATTAATGTAACGATTTGTTATCGATTAAAGATTTTAATGAAACGTTTTGTTTAGCTCTCGTGGCTGTCAGAATGTACCAAAGTTGGCAATGAAATTGCTTTCATTTCAACTTAATAAAAAGCTAGTAATCAAAGAAACACTGACTATTATTGGTATTAATATTATTTCAAGGTTCAATAATTTCATACGGATTGGAAACATGATCCCTCATGCCAATAAGCTCTTTAAACCGATTACCAGTGATCACTATCGTGGAATAGATTCCATTCAGCGTATATGAAATTCCCCAAAGCCCGGATGAGTCTTCAATTTTTCTCTCCACAATGGAATTGGAGGCGAATTTTATCAGCTGCAATCGACTTAGGAAGAAATTTATTGCCCATCCTAGACCGAAATGCTCCTCACAATTCTTTTCGCTCGTTCTATGGGGAAGAACTTTTAAAATCGTTTCAGCGTCAAATTTTTCATTACTGAGTAAGGAACAATATCAGTTCCGCTAACGTGGGTGCAGGTTTTAATTGATATTCGTTAGGAATGAATTTTAGTTTCTGGGTGTTAGGAAACCATTTTTTGTCATAAACGGAGTGAATATTACATAAAATGAAATTATTTCTTGATTACTTGAATGGAAGAAGCTCCAAGTCTTCAAATACTTTAGTTAGATAAGTACTAATTGATCGATTCGTGGTCAATTTCACTCTCGAAGTGAAAAGAAGAGCCTAAGTCGTAATTAATAATTTTGAAATAAATTGATTCCATCATCAGTGCTGGATAAACAAAAAAGAAAACACGCAAATAGAATTATACATGAAATGAAGTCGTAAATAGAAAACGCAAGAAAGTTATTTCGGTAAAATTTAAAAAAAGTTATCAACCGTCCACGAATCCGTTAAAACATCTGATCCTTCGCAAAAGCGCTAAAAGAGATACACACATTTATAAAAAAAAATTCCGAATACACGCACAGAACAATAAAGCAGGGGGAGATGAATCATCTGGTTGCATTGCAATCAATTTCAAAATGATGTTTGTTAATGGACACATACAGTGCTATTAATATGCAAAGATCCTTTTCGTAATTTGTTTAAAACAAATTCCGAAAATTAAAAAATTTTGATGGGACGATTGGAACTATAACAGAATTTTTTAGTAGTAAATTGAGAGGGACGAACAAAGGGGCCACATGTTCTATTAGAAAATCCTGAATGTAGACTAATTTGTTGACGAATTAATAGTTGGAAGACATGACTTCTAACGTACACTTGCTGGCAGCGATAGCAGTCGTTCATTTGTCCTATTACTCTTTTCCGATATATACAAATTTTAATAGGCTTGCACTAACACCATTTCTATCTCAAAAATCGGTAAATGGTATTCCAAATTTGCTCTCGCCATCTTTAAATTCCAATATGCGTTGCCTCATACTGGTGTGAGAGATGAATAATGAATTTGAATTCATTAATTCATAGATATATTCACATCATATTCAACTGAATGGACATCAACCACAACTTCCACTGTCTCCAAAGGGTATTTTGGCGTCAAATCTGCCGTATTCCCTGAGCATGAGTTTAGGCTAGCACCACTAGAGGGCACAATATAATGTGTGGATGTTCTTGCATGATTTAGTTGACTTGCATTTCCGGTACTTCTTTGCTCTTGTTTTGCTGTGCTCTCTTCAATTATTTGTTTGCGAGCCATCTTGTTGTAGCGCCTGTAGTCTAGCTGCATCTTGCATCATTGGGCACTCTCTTGCACTTGCAACATGTTGTCCTCCACAGTTTGCACATTTCGGCGATGCAGCCTGGCAACTTTCTTTGGGATGATTTCCACTGCAGATTAGACACCTCATTGGAGCTGAGCATCCACTAGCCAAGTGCCCCAGTCTCTGACATCGGTAGCATCGAAGATGAGGGAGCTCAAATAGTCTCACCTTGTATTGCGCAAAACCAAGCCTCAGATGCTGCGGAATATTTCTTGAGCCAAACATTACCTTTACTGACCGTGCAGGTTCCTTGGATCCATTTGAAAACTTGTAGATTCTTTGCATTTTTCTTATCTTTACTCCCTCACAGCTGGCAACTGACTGTAACTCTTCCAGGTCCACATCCTCTCCAATGGGGCCGATCACTCCATAAGGAGCGTTTTGTTCTTCTGCAGTAGGTAAGTGGCATTTTTAACAGCACACTTTCCAATGTGATCCACTCGTAGAAGTTTTCCAATCTCTGGGGTGGTTGAGCTCTTGAATTCTACCGCAATAACATTTCTACGTTTGTTGACTCTGATATCTTTCACAACACTGTCGTCTAGCACAGATTCTAATCCTTTTGATAAGCAAATAGGGTCCAGGGTAATATCTTTCTTTGAATTCCAGTTGGTTTCAGGTGATTCAACTTGTGAAATGATCACTGAGCAGATTTTTCCTAGAGATTCCTGAGTTTTATTACCTGGGCAGTTTGAATATGGTTTGTCTCATTTTTCTGTTGCAATGTATTTTCTGGCCGTATCCCGAGCTGAATCACTTGAGGGTTCTGATGTCGTCATTGTCCGTTTTGATCTTTCGTAGTCTTTAAACCAGGTTCCTTCAATTACTGCCGTACTCGGTAGCTCAGCATGGCTTCTCTCTCTTGCCCTGCAATTTTCAGTTTCATATCGTCAGCACTGATCACGTCTTCACTCAATTCATCCTGATCTTCAGGTTCCTCTCTGGTGTTTGCCGAGTTGGGTTTTAACTTTGGAGGCATGATTGGAGGAGACAACCCTCCGTCCGGAGGGTCACGCAGTAAAATTTGTAAGCCTGTCTGGCGCCAACTGCTTCAAAAGGTTTAACGTCGCAATTATAGCAAAGTCACCACACGATCATAATTTCCGAAGACAGGACTGGACCTCTCACTTCGAACACCGGCCATGAATTAAGCCCTAGAACGAATGCTTAAACGGACTCAGATCAAACAATGAATTTGTTTGAGAGGAGAATTCGGAAACTGTTCTCAGGGATCAATTTGCCACAGACGTTAGATAATTTTATTTTCAACTTTGCAGATTGATAAAAAAATATGATTGTAACCAACAACACAAGCTGGATAATCACTATATTTAAGATTGTTCGCGCCAAGAAAATAATTCATCGATCTATAAATGATTTTGAATAGAAACGCGGGAGACGAAAGGTGTGTCTTATCGAACAGGAATCCGTTGTTGAGAACGCCATGTGTGAAATAAATTCTATAAGCTATTTTATGATCAAAATAAACTGCTCTTTATTTTAAGACATTGACTGCGATGAATCAAATTTAAGTTTGATATTCAATTCATATATAAAGACGGTCATAGTAAGCAATTTTGCAAATAGTTAATATTAACCAGAGTGAGGCTTCTTTTACTTTTTTAAGAGGCTGTCATGACTCAAAATCTGAAAATTGACAATTTTATGTCTTTTGCTCACGTTATAGAGAATTTTCTTTTGAACCTAACGATGTGTTTTGCTACCTTTTAAGTGTGATCTTTCCTCTACTACAGCTTGCAATAGGCCAGTCTGGCGAATTCGCAGCGCTAGGTGACGAGTTTGTCACGCTCTCTTGAAAAATGTAAATTGTTGTTTGTAATAAAACTCCTCACACAGTTTTAAAGGTACGAGAATGACAATGATATCATTTCATATGGCTTGAAAATAGTAACAGAAATATTAGAACAGAGTTTTGATTAAATAATTAATTCGAAAACTATATGAGAAATAAACTGAAAAAAATTTAAATCTAACTTTAGATGAGACATTTAGCCATTTAAAAAACATGTTGCCTTTTATGTTGCTTTAAAATAGTAATATGAGTAGCAACACCCGAAATAATGAAGAATCTTAGCATAATTTTACATCAATGGTGAGAATTTCATAAAAATTTGTCTGAAAATAACTGACTTTTTCACCTAGACGGTTTCTTTCGGTCATCGATGCCCCCTAACGATGACGCAGGTTCGAGCGTTCAGCAGGCGAGAGTTAACCATACAGCTTACGGCCGAAATGCTATGGTACAAAAACAAAACAGTTCAACGCGCACAGTGAACAAATTCTGAGTAGGATGAGCAGCAAACCACTCGGTGCACCGAGTTGCTTAGGTTCTCCTCAACTCTCGAACTTTATGTCGCTAGTAATGTATCTTCTTCCGAAGTTTCAAAGTTACAGGAATGACAAATATATCATTCACTTGGGCGGGAAAATGTTGAAGAAATCCATTTTTCTTACTCGGGGATCTAGTATTAAGGAATCTTAAATTTAAGAAACAACACTTTTTCACTTCAAATTAATCCAAGTCAAGTTCCATTTCATCCAAGTTGAGTTCAATTTAATCCAAGTCAAGTTCAAATTAATCCAACCCTAAGTTGAGGTAAGAATTTACACAATCACTCGTTAATTTGAGCGTTTTTTGTGTTAAATATGTATCTATTGGATGTGATGAGCAAGAAAATAGTTTTTCCTTTCAATAAGGAATACATAACAATTTTGCAATATAAAAACGTGCTGTCGTAAAATGTGGTAAGTATCTAGCATCAGGAGGCAGAGTGTGAATCAGATCTTTGAGAGGAGTAGCAGATAGAAGTCAATTATTAAAACTTTGGATTACACTACACATTAAAGATGTTGTACAATTCTAAATTAATGGCAGTATATATCCATTCAAACATTTATGTTCAAAGGTAATTTTATGCAACACATATACGTAGTAGTATCGAGGATTTATTTACACTCAAATAGAGAATAAGATGCATGAATTTGTATGAGTGTAAATAAATCCTCGGTACTACTAAGTGTATGTGTAACATAAAATTGCCTTTGAGCATAAAGATTTGAATGGATGCATACTGCCATATATGTAGAATTGTAAAACATCTCCAACGTGTAGTATAATACAAAGTTTTCATAATTGACTTCTTTCTCCCAGTCCGAATTTTTTCGTCTTCGAAACGGTAATTATGATCGGTTTTTATCGTTTATCGAAGTATTCCGACGGTATATATATTACCGCTGATTAGACGGTAATTTTAGACGCTAAAAATGCCCGTCGACGATGATGACCGTTTTTTACCGTCGATTTCTGACTGTCATTCCTACCGGAGAAATACAACGGTAAAACTACGGTTATTTTTCAGATTATTCTTCATAATTTGATATTAACGGCAACGATAGATAGCCCATGTCTAAGTTTAATCAAGGACAAGTCAGATAAAAGTATGTTATGTATTACTCGTGGTCAAATGAAATTACATGAATTAGTTTGCGTAACCTTCACATCATGTAATTTGAGCTTTAGTTATTTTATTGTGAAAGTGAAAACTTTAATTCGAAGCTGAGACATTTCAATTGAATTTTCCCAAATAATTTTTCGATATTGATACATTTTAATTTTATACATTTTAATCTGAAGTTCAAATTCTTTAACTGATGCTTCAATTGTTTTAAATTTAATTTCAAATGTTTTAATTTTACCTCTTTGTACTTTATATTAAAAGTAAAACTGTGAAGTTAAAAAATGCTGGATTATAATGGTAGACATATAAAATATGAACATTCCTACTAAACATCTCATTCATGCACTATTATAATTCGATTCTAGTAAACTAAATGTATTTCAGGCTCTACTCATTTTATAACTCAGGCTTTGAAACATTTCTCGTTTTAAAAGAGTTAGAATACGAGAGTACAATTGTTTATCACGTTCGTATTTGTAACAATCCTAAACCTTAATGACCTATTTTCTAATAAAATCATTTTACGTGAAGTGACTATAAACGAACATATCAAAAAAATTCAGAGCATACCTTTGTAAATAAATACACAGCTTTTATTGATTAATTATTTATGAATTAGTTGATCAACATAGAAAAATTATTGGAACCTTCGTGATTTTCAACTTGCAATTGAGCTTGACGTAATGTCAAGGTATCACATTGCACGCTGTTGTTCATTGCGGTGGTCCAAGTTTGAGCGTTGGTACTGTTTACTGTTTAGATTGCTTTTAAGAATTAAGGTTTTAACATTGAAATTGTTTCATAGCTGATAATTTGTAGACCAAGATGTAATTTCCTTAATGTTGGTATTTTAAGTTATTTTGATATGTTTTACTTGAAACGTGAGATTTCAAAATTATTCCCTGTGCATTTACAAAAAAAATTGCTTGTCAAATGTGCGTTTGTGTACACACATCAACGTTACCATTCAAGTTACTCTACTCATTGGATCATACAATTTTCAAAATGTTGATATAATAATTATTTGGATTAGTGTGAGTGTAAATGTAAATTTTTAAAGTGACTTTCCTTCTGGTGGAAAGTATGACCTTGTGTAATCACTACAGGAAATTACTTTCTAGTAATATATTTGTTTGTGTAAATTATTTGTTCATGCTTATTAGTATTATATTTTTAGACATAAAAAGTTATTACAGATAAGGCATCAAAGAGAGCAGTTTCCAACTGCATAAAATAGTCAAAAATGATGAAATTGGTAAAATCTTGTTTTAACATATGTGTTGACCTTACAAATTCTATTCTAAATCACCTCAGCTGTATTTTTAGAGATGAGGTGTGGGATATTTCTGAATCAAACTTTTAATGGACACTAGCAATGTCTTTGGGGAAAAATTAAATTTAAAATTTCAAACTCACTCTAACTTATTTGTTCTGATAGTTACTGTCTGATATGCCTTTGCTAACATGCCACTACCTATCTACAATGTCTTTGCAGAAGCTCAAATTATGTTCTGGATTGCTTGTGCAAAAGAAGCATTAGAGGAATGTCATGAGCATTATTAATTCTGAAGATTGTTCTCGATCTGATGACAAATTTGAATTAGTTTGTCATAACTTTCAACTTTACTAAATCATTCCAGTTCATCATGTGTTAAAGTAGTAATAAATTCACTCAACATGTTTTTATGAAACCGTGTAAATTGTTTAAAAATTCTCTAACTCTGTAGTGAATAAAAAGCGACGTTTCGATGTACGAACATCATATTCAGGCTAAAATTGTTCAGAAAAAAATTTTCAGTCATATTGATGAAATGCAAATCTAATACCCAATGCTACATCAAACAAAGTTATAATGTTGGAAAGGCAGAACAAGAAAATGACTAGAAACTAAATTTGTACCACAGCAATATGTTCTACTGTAGTAAGATTAGGTAACAGTATTAACATATTTTAAGCGTTACACCTAGCGCAATACTGTTACCTACACCTTCTGATTTTACTTTTAAAAAGCTCAAATTCAATTTTAAAAACTGCAAGTTTAATCCAAAACAGATCAAGTTTAATTTTAAAATTATCAAGTATGTTTTAAAACAGATTAAGTTAAATTTTTAAAACCTCATGTTACTAAAATTGTTTACCTATACCTATGTACTTGACCTTATATAAATCAAACTTGAGCATTTTTAGATTAAACATGAGCTTTTTTGAATTAAACTTGACCTTTTTTAAATTGAATTTGACCTTTTTTAAATTGAACTTGGCCTTTTTCAAATTGAACTCGACCTTTTTTAAATTGAACTTAACCTTTTTTAAATTGAACTTGACCTTTTTCACATTGACCTTGGCCTTTTTCACATTGAACTTGAGTTCAATTTGAGAACCTCAAGTTCAATTTAAAAATCTAAAATTAAATCCGCATTGATGCGTCTGATTCTTAAAATGAAAAGTACATTGACAACTCTAGGACAACTCAAGGTCTTTTGTAGAAAGCTTATCTGATTTTAATAATACTGATGACCTGCTCATGGCTTCATTCGACGTAGATAATCTGTTTACTAATGTTCCGTTGATGGAAACCGTTTAAATCTGCTTAGATAAATTATTCTCAAATTGTTCGGTGTTCATGGGGTTTTCACGTAAAATTATGCAGAAACTGTTAGAACTTGCTGTTTGCAATTCCTTTTCTATCTTCAACAACAAATATTACCAGCAGATAGACGGATTTGGTATGGGTTTGCCTCTTGGCCCAACTTTCGCCAATATTTTTACGTGCCATCATGAGCAAAGCTGGCTAAAAGACTGTCCTAATCATTTTAAACCTGTTTTTTACAAAAGGTATGTAGACGATACGTTTGTTCTCTTCAGAGAGAGATCTCACGCGGATCTCTTTCTCGACTATTTGAATTCACGTCATAAGAACGTTAATTTTACGAGGGAAGATAAAGCGAACAGTCGGTTACCATTTCTGGACGTCAATGTTAGCAAAGTAGATAATAGTTTCCAATGTTCGGTTTATAGGAAAGGCACTTTCTCAGGTTTAGGTACTAGTTATTTTAGTTTTTGTGCGACTCCT
>JACJUY010002901.1:7417-54519 GCA_014220935.1 Platorchestia sp. MABIK | reverse complement strand
TTTCGCAGAATTCTTTTTCTTTTGCTGAGGATGAACTGTTCAGTTCGAAACGTTCAATTTTATTCATTTAGACTATTCTATTTGTATTAATAAAATGACTATTCGTACAGCGATTTTCGCCTTACTTTTCAATTTAAAAACATCAAGTTAAATTTGAAAACCTCATATTAAATTTAAAAACCTCAAGTTCAATTTAAATACCTCAAGTTCAATTTGAAAACCTCAAGTTCAATTTGAAAACCTCCAGTTCAATGTGAAAACCTCAAGTTCAATTTGAAAACTTCAAGTTCAATTTAAAAAAAGATCAAGTTCAATTTAAAAAACCTCAAGTTCAATTTAAATAACCTCAATTTCAATTTAAATAACCTCAAGTTCAATTTTAAAAACCTCAAGTTCAATTTTAAAAACCTCATGTTCAATTTTAAAAACCTCAAGTTCAATTTAAAAACTTCAAGTTTAATTTAAAAAACCTCAAATTCAATTTAAAAAACCTCAAGTTCAACTTAAAACACCTCAAGTTCAATTTAAAAAAGGTTAAGTTCAATTTAAAAAAGGTCAAGTTTACTTTAATAATGGTTAAGTTCAATTTAAAATCGGTCAAGTTCAATTTAAAAAAGGTCAAGTTCAATTTAAAAATAGTCAAGTTCAATTTAAAAATAGTCAAGTTCAATTTGAAAAAGATCAAATTCAATTTAAAAAAGGTCAAGTTTCATTCAAAAAGGCACAAGTTTTATTTAAAAATGCTCAAGTTTTATTTATAAAAGGTCAAGTACATAGGTATAGGTAAACAATTTTAGGAATATAAGCTTTTCAAAATTTAACTTGATCTTTTTTAAAATGTAATTGACAATTTTAAAATTAAACTTGATCTGTTTTGAATTAAACTTGAGTTTTTTTAAATTGAACTTGAGCTTTTTAAAAGTAGAATAAGAAGGTGTAGGTAACAGTATTGCGCTAGGTGTAATACTAAAAATTTGTTAATACTGTTACCTAATCTTACTACAAAAGTACATATTACTGCGGAACAAATTTAGTTTCTCGTCATTTTCTTGTGCTGTTTTTCCAACATTATAACTTTGTTTGATGTAGCTTTGAATATTAGGTTTGCATTTTATCAATGTGATTGAAAAAAATTTCTGAACAATTTTAGTCTGAACATGATGTTCGCACATCTAAACGTCGCTTTTTGTAGACTACAGATTTAGAGAATTTTTTAACAATTGACATTGGTGTCATAAAAATATGTTGAATGAATTTATAACTACTTTAACACATGATGAACTGTCATGATTCGGTAAAATTGAAAGTTATGACAAACTAATTCAAATTTGTCACTAGATTGAGAACAATCTTCTGAATTAATAATGCTCATGACATTCCTCTAATGCTTCTACTGCACAAGCAATCCAGAACATAATTTAGGCTTCTGCAGAGACATTATAGATAGGTAGTGGCATGTTAGCAAACGCATCTCAGAAAGTGACTATCAGAACAAATAAGTTGGAGTGGGTGTGAGAAAATTTTAAATTTAATTTTTTCCCAAAGACATTGCTAGTGTCCATTGAAAGTTTGATACCGAAAAATACCACACCTCATCTCTAAAAACACAGCTGAGGTGACGCAGAATAGAATTTGTAATATCAACGCATTTGTTAAAACAAGATCTTACCAACTTCATCATTTTTGACTATTTTATGCAGTTGGAAACTGCTCTCTTTGATGCCATGTCTGTAATAACTTTTTATGACTAAAAATATAGTACTAATTTGCATGTACAAGTAATTTACACAAACAAATATATTACTAGAAAGTAATTTCCTGTAGTGATTACACAAGGTTATACTTTCCACCAGAAGGAAAGTCACTTTGAAAATCTACATTTACACTCACACTAATCCAAATAATTATTATACCAACATTATGAAAATTGTATGATCCAATGAGTAGAGTAACTTGAATGGTTACTTTGATGTGTTTACACAAACGCACATTTAAAAATGAATTTTTTTCTTTGAGATGCAAAGGGAATAATTTTGAAATCTTACGTTACCAGTACAACATATCAAAATAACTTAAAATACCAACATTAAGGAAATTAGATCTTGGTCCACATTTTATTAGCTTTGAAACAATTTCAATGTTTAGACCTTAATACTTTGAAGCAATCTAAATAGTAAACAGTACCAACGCTTAAACTTGGACCACCGCAATGAACAACAGCGTGCAATGTGATCCCTTGACATTACTTTAAGCTCAAATGCAAGTTGAAAATCACGAAGGTTCCAATAATTTTCTATGTTGATCAACTAATTTAAAAATATTTCATAATTAAAAGCTGTGAATTGATACAGGTATGCTTTGAATTTTTTTGATATGTTCGTTTTTCATCACATCACGTAAAATTATTTTATTAGAAAATAGGTCATTAAGGTTTAGGATTGTTACAAATACGAACGCGATAAACAATTGTACTCTCGTAATCTAACTCTTTTAAAACTAGAAATATTTCAAAGCCTGAGTTATAAAATGAGTAGAGCCTGAAATACATTTAGTTTACTAGAATCAAATTATAATAGTGCATGAATGAGATGTTTAGTGGGAATGTTCATATTTCATATATCTAACATTATAACCCTGCATTTCTTTACTTCACAGTTTCACTTTTAATATAAAGTAAGAAGAGTTCAAATTGATACATTTGAAATTAAATTTGAAACATTCAAAGCATGAGTTAAAGAATTTGAACTTCATATTAAAATTTATAGAATTAAAATGTATTTAAATCGAAAAATTATTTGTGAAAATCCAATGCAAATGTCTCAGCTTCGAATTAAAGTTTTCACTTTCGCAATAAAATAACTAAAGCTCAAATTACATCATGTGAAGGTTACGTAAACTGATTCATGTAATTTCATTTGACCACGAGTAATACATAACATACTTTTATCTGACTTGTCCTTGATTAAACTTAGACATGGGCTATCTATCATTGCCGTTAATATCAAATTATGAAGTATAGTCTGAAAAATAACCGTAGTTTTACCGTTGTATTTCTACGGTAGGAATGACAGTCAGAAATTGGTCGGTAAATAACGGTCATCATCGTCGACGGGCATTTTTAGCGTCTAAAATTACCGATGATCAGCGGTAATGTATATACCGTCGGAATACTTCGATAAACGATAAAAACCGATTATAATTACCGTTTCGCCGACGAAAAAATTCAGACTGGGTATATACACACGGATATATATTCTCTACATGTATTTTTGAGTTAAGAGCTTTTTCGTATCAATAGTGCAGAATCATTATTTGGCTTTCAGAAAGAACTTATTCATTAGCATTAGGTTGTAACAGAAGTTCGCTCCAATTTTTGACCTACATGTTTAGGGCACGATTACTTCAATAAATAATTTAGCTGGTTAATGTTGTGTGCTTATCCATGGTAATTAATGATATATTATTTCTTTTCAGATTGTGTTATAATTATCGTAATTAATGACTATTTTAACTTTAATGTACACTCCAAGCACAGAGCAAATCAGGTGTATTTTACTGTTTGAATTTCATAAAAGCTATACGGCAAGCTCAGCAGTGAAAACACTTAAAGACACTTATGAAAATGATGGTGTGAATGAAAAGACCTGCAGAAAATGGCTTTCACGTTTCAAAAAGGATGACTTTGATCTGAAACACAAACCAAGAGCAGGCTCCTCAAAAAAATTCAATTCTGAACAATTGCACGCTGCCATTAATTAAAATCCTACCTGCACTACTCCAGAACAGAACAAAACCTTTAATGTATGCCGTATGACCATATATCGGGAAATAAAAAGACTTTGCAGTCTCAAAGGCTGGAAAATGGGTCCCACACGATTTGTCAGAAATCGACAGGCCACAGCGTCTGACCTGTTGCGTTTCACTGCGTTCTCGTGAACTTCAGGCACAATCGAAAAGTAGTGATTCTCTACCATGAAAATGCCAGACTTCACACTTCAAGAGCATCCAAAAATCTCATTGAAGAATTTGGCTGGGAAGTCATGCATCACCCACCATATTCTCCCGATCTTGCTCCGACCGATTTTCATCTTTTCAGGAGCTTTCAGAATCATTCAATGGGACAAAGGCTTACGTTAAGAAAAGTGGTCGAAATGAAACTAGTTTCTTTTTTTAAGTCCAAACTGGCTAAATTCTATAAAGATGAAATCAGAAAGCTTATAGCAAGATGGGAAGATGAAATTAATAAAAACGGTGACTATGTTGAAAACTAAATAACTATATTTTTGATAGGATTTTCACTTTATTTCATATTAAAAAAATTGGACAGAACTTCTGTTATAACCTGATGTTAACTTCTTGAAGCGATAACTGCACAAAAGAACGTATTCGATATATGTACCCTAATTAACGTTATGCTCGCTGTACAGTGCATTCACCTTGATTATGCAAACCCTGTTTTTCAAATAAACTATGTATTTTCACAAACTGAAATATTGGAATAATTGTTTAACATTTGATAAAATATCATTTTCTTTCGCTGACAGTAATCTTAATGCTAAATTTAATAATCGAGTGATATATTTTGACATAATAATTAAGCGTCTTCTGTATGTGTACGTTTTGATTGTGCTATGTGAAAAATAGTCATAAAATAAAAAACAAGCTGATTTAAAACAGAATTAGATCGAGCAAAAATTGCTACAGTTTTTGGTGACAGCATCTCTACACAAGAAATATCGAACGAAATGTATCGATATCATCGTACAATAAATGCATACGTGTTCAATGGCAAAACGTGTCGGAAAATCCTAAAAAATCTCATTCTAAACCTCTTTCCAATTCGCTCAATGATATTCGTAGCTGCAGAAATACTAGCAATGGGAAAAAAAGCGGGGTGCAAGATCCTCAAAACTCTTAAAAAAGTGAAGAGTCCAGCAAAAACATCCGCTGGAGAAAATTCACAGGGGTAAAGGTATCGAATGGACAGGTAGATTCAGTACGTGAAAATTAATTTCCAAAATGCCAGTTTGACTGATAAATGCCGGACCACCTTGAACGGATATGATGGTTATCCGGTGGCCGCCCAATGTGCACACGCGTCTGCCGTCAGCGAAGTGGGGGTGATGTTTTGGGCTGGGATCAAAGGTAATGAGATAATTGGCCCACATTAAGTACCCTTTTGAGTTAAACTGGATTCTAAAGATTACTGCCAGCCTCTTGAAATAACTTTAATGCCCTTGCTGTAAGATCAACCTCTATTATTTGGGAAATCCTTTGTGTCTCATTAGGAGAATGCCTTTGCTCACAAATCTCAGTACACAAAGCAATGGCTGATGGATCATGGCTTCAAAGAAAGCAATCTCATGGCTTTTCCGGATTTGTATCTAATAGAAAACTTGTGGTTTATCATCAAAAAGTAAGATTATGTTATTGGAAAGTAGTAAAACAATTTGAATGCTCTTCGGCATGCAATGCATGTTGTTTCTAAGTAAATTAAGCTTAGAGAAATATTAAATCTAACATTTCTGATAAACGCATCAAGCAGATTTTGAAAAATGGCAGAGGCCATGTGTATGCATGATATACATTGAATGAATATTTCTGACTTCTTTTTGTTGCATTGTGTTAAAATGATGTCCTTTAATTGATCTGACTTCCTCATGAAAAATAATAATTTGAAACCACAAACCGTCTCATTTGCAAACTTTTACATAACCAAAGTGAAGATGCAAATTCATCTAAATACTGTTGTGGCAGTCACTGTGTTAGCAGAATCTGCATCTTTTTCAGATTTATGCATTAAAATATTTTTGGTCGCATGATAATCATGTTTAAACTTAAAGAAAAGTACAATTTAGGATGTAAAGAGCAAGGCAAAAAAACGCATGAATTTTAAACCAGTATAATTGACTTTATTTTGATAACGTACAAAATGTATTCACATCACTGCAATTGGTATTGTAACCAGTTTATTATAATTGGTATTGTAACCACGATATTAAGTTTGGTTGCCTCTTTTCGCACAACTGGATCAGTCGAGAAGTATAAGTCGCCTGGTCGTCCTCGATCAGTGCGAACACCGGAAAATGTCGACAGGGTAAGGACGTCTGTTCTTCAAAGTCTTCGCTGCTCCACTAGGCTTGGCGTCGTGCTCCAAGACTTGTCTCGTCGTTCGCTGCAGTACATCCTGATGGATGAGGTACAATTTTATTCGTACAAGATTATGATCGTGCAGAAGATTCACGAACGTGAATATAATGAATAGAGACTGTTTGTGAGAGGATGCTTTATGTTTTTGCCACTGAGCATGTTTTGTTGTTAACGAACAATAAGCAGATTTTCACTTAGACTCTTATGGAAAAAAACTGTCGCTATTAGGCAGCAGACAATCCACAAGAAAAGCATCAAAAGCATCAAAAAACACTGCCAAGTGCAAAGGTGACAGTGTGGTGTAGAGCGTGCAAAGTGAGAGTTGTTGGCCCATATTGTGCTTTGAAGAAGGCGGTGTTAGTGTCACAATGAATGTTGTATGTTTAGTTGCAATGCTGAAACGTTTGTTTTTATCATGATATTCTTAGCTAAGTGGGTTTTCCTTTTTATCCAATAAGTGAGATTTCCTAGAAATCGTCCTATTTCATCAGTAAACTTTACTTTATAGAAACCCCATGTGAACAAGTCATAAACCGACAAACCTGGCGAACGTGGAGGCAAGTGGAAATCGTCGAAACGTGAGATCATGTGTTGGGGAAATATTATTTCAGCAACTGCTATAGAATCACACAATATAGCAACAGCTATTTAGTGTGGGCTATGGCTCCACATTGCTGGAACCTCAAGTAAACCGTGTTCATCTCTAAAGTGTCCAGTTGTGGCCGCACGAAATTGCGTAGCATTGCAACATAATGTCCAGCATTCACTGACACTAACACCGCCTTCTTCAAAACACAATAAGGCCCAACGGTTCTTACTTTGCACGCTCTACATCACACTGTCACCTATGCACTGGAAAGTGGTTTTTGATGCTTTTGATACTTTTCTTGAGGATTGTCTGCTGCCTAATAGCGTCAGTTTTGTTTGTTTATATAAGCGTCAAAGTGAAAGCCCTTTCATTGCTCGTTATCAACAAAACATACTCAGTAGCAAGAACATCAAGCATTCTCTCACAAAACAGTCTCCGTTCATCATAATCACGTTCGTGAATCTTCTGCCCGACCATAATTTTGTACAGATAAAATTGTTTCATTCTTCAGGATGATCTGAAGCGAGCCACGAGACAAGCCCAGAGTTGGAGCACGAGGCCACGCCTAGTGGAGCGGCGAAAACATTGAAGAACTGACGCCCTTCCCACAAAATCTAAAATTTATCATTTTCTATGTTTAACCAATTTTAAGAGAATTTTTTTATGAATCTAACGATATTCTTCACTGCTTTGTGAGTGTGTTCGTTCGTTTGCTATAGCCAGTCTCTTAAGTCATTACACGACCAGGTGACGAGTTGGTCACGCTCTTCTGAAATCTTGATTTTTTTGACGTTTAAATGCTAATATTCCCACAGTTTCAAAGATACAGGAGCGAAACATATATCAATCGATAGGGCTTAATAAAAAGAGCTTAAAATTGGGCAATTGGGTTTTCAATAAAAGGTTTAGTTTAAAAATTATAACAGAAACAAGATGTCAAAATGAACATAAAACATTTTTTGAACAAAAACTCCACAAATTCAATGAACCAAAGTTTTGAAACTCCACTTCAATGTGTCTTAAGATACATTTAGCTATTCAAAAACGTTTTTTCAGTTCAGCAACTTTAAAATTGAAGGAGAAGATACAAGTTCCATAATACATTTTTCTCAGTTTTCCAGAAAAAATCCAATTTTGAATGAATTACTATAGGAACACTCGAGTTCGGAAAAGATTACTGCTTCGTAAATAAGAACACCAAGGTTGCTACTCTCAAAGTCAACATTGCTAAAATTATTTATTGCTGTTAAAAAGTGAACGTTTCGAGCACCAGGCTCATTATCAGTACAAGTTTGTCTGCAAAGGACAAAACAGAGATGAATAGATAAAAATATACGGGAAATAAACACAGAATTAAAAAAATACTACTACCAAAATCAAGAGGGACCTATGTAAAAAGGGTGGGCACTATTAGTTTCATTAAAAGGCGGCCTAAGTTTAAAAATGTTTAACGACTCTAAAATTCTTAAATCATTCTGATGTCTGGCGGAAGCTAAAATGCTAAAATTACTGCACTGCACACTGGAGCCACACTGTTCATTATGGAGGCGCACCGAAGAGTGAGGGGGATGGGCAAGAATCCCTCCAGTCCGGCTACTACGTCCAGCATGCTTCGCTACTCGGACTCACAAAGTTCTGCAGGTCGAGCCTACATAACTAGATGCACATTGTACACAACGAAATTCATATACTTAAGGGAGCGGCGCATGCTTGAAGGTAATTTATCTTTGTAGTTGAAAAACGAACCTAAAGTAAATTTGTTTGTAAGAATAATTTTGAAATCAACATCAGGTATATATGAGGGAAGAATTTTGACAAGCTCTGTTCTCATTTGTTCAGATTTAGGCCCAAAGTATTAAAAAAGGTTGGTATAATCTCTTTCTTGTACTATCGACGAGATTGGCGGGTGAGCTATAGTTGGAATTTAAAAAACTTGTTATCAAAGATTGAACTAAACCAACAGGAAAACCATTATTCTGGAAAAAATTGCACAAAAAAGAGAATTCATTGTGAAGTAAATTGTAATTTGAGCATATATTAAAGGTTCTATGTTACAGGGTTTTTATGCTATTAATTATAAAGAGGTGTAAAGGGAGGTGTAAAAAGGAGGAGTGGAAGGGAGGTGTTAAATGTGAGCAAGTTGCATGATTCTGAGCGTGAGTGTGAGTATCAAGAGAAGATGAAAGTAGAGTATGGGAGGGTGAAGGTAAATGAGGTTAGTGGAGTGGAAGGGGAATGGAAGCTGTTTAAAGATGGGATAGAAAAATGTGCAAGGGAAGTGTGTGGCATAATGGTTGGAGGGGAAATTAGAAAGGGGAGTGAATGGTGGAATGGAGAAATAGGAGCGGCTGTGAGAAGAAAGCGGGGGGCATTCGAAAGGTGGCTGCAAAGGGGCGGCCAGCAAACTTTCGAAGGGTATAAGGAGAGGAAGAAAGAGGTGCAAAGAATGGTAAGGAGAGCAAAAAGGGCAGCGGATGAGGAGTGGGGGAGGAAGTTGGGAGGGGAATTCATGGAGAGAAGGAAGGTTTTCTGGAAGGAAGTGAAGAGGATTAGGAAATGACAGGTGGAGAGTGAGGCAAGAGTGAAGGATGCAAATGGTAGGCTGCTAGTGGAGGGTTGTGATGTAAGGAAGAGATGGGCAGAGTATTTTGAGGAACTGCTGAACGTGAAAGATGATAGGGTTGCGAGAGTGGTAGCTGTTGGAAGTGATGTTAGAATGCCTGTGTTTGATGAAGTTAATAGAAGAGGAATAAGAAGTGTAGAAATGAAAGGTGCGTTGGATGTGATGAAAAATGGGAAAGCACCAGGTATGGATGGTTGCACGGTTGAATGTCTAAAGAAATTAGGAAATGTGGTTGTAGAATGGTTGGTACATTTATTTAATGTGTGTTTTGAGGCTAGCAAAGTGCCGTTAGATTGGAGTAGCGCGTGTGTAGTTCCGTTGTACATGGGGAAAGGTGACAGGTATGAGTGCAGTAATTCTAGAGGTATAAGTCTACTGAGTGTCGTTGGGAAGCTGTATGGAAGAGTTTTAATTGGAAAAGTGAGAGAGATGACGGATCGTGTGCTGGCTGAAGAACAATGGGGTTTTAGAAGTGGCAGAGGTTGTGTGGATCAAATGTTTGCTGTGAGGCCGGTAAATGAAAAATACTTGGCAAAAGGTAAAGATGTATATTGGGCATTTATGGATCTAGAGAAGGCGTATGACAGAGTGGACCGTGAGGCTCTGTGGCAAGTTGTGAGCTTGTATGGAGTGGGTGGGAGACTGTTGAATGCGATCAAGAGTTTCTACATTGACAGCAGAGCATGTGTGAGAGTAGGGAATGAGGTG
This sequence comes from Platorchestia sp. MABIK, assembly GCA_014220935.1. Taxonomy (NCBI): domain Eukaryota; kingdom Metazoa; phylum Arthropoda; class Malacostraca; order Amphipoda; family Talitridae; genus Platorchestia; species Platorchestia sp. MABIK. The sequence continues at coordinate 44,449 of JACJUY010002901.1, read as the reverse complement.
AGTGAGTGGTTCCCAGTTATGACAGGTGTGAGACAGGGATGTGTGATGTCGCCGTGGTTGTTTAATTTGTTTATGGATGGTGTGGTGAGGGAAGTGAATGCCAGAGTGTTGGGAAAAGGTGCGCAGTAGGTGGGACGAAATGGTGTGTATTGGGAAGTGTGTCAGCTGTTGTTTGCAGATGATACAGCGCTTGTGGCTGATTCAGAGGAAAAACTGAGGAGACTGGTTGCAGAGTTTGATAGAGTGTGCGAAAGGCGTAAACTGAGGATAACTGTGAATAAAAGTAAGGTGATGAGATGTTCAAGAGTTGGAGTGTTTGGAACTTTGGATGTGAGGATGAATGGTGAAGTGTTAGAAGATGTAGAGCATTTTAGGTACCTCGGGTCGGATGTGGCTGTTAAGGATAGTATGGAAGTAGAAGTGAGACATCGAGTGAGTGAAGGCTGTAAGACATTGGGTGCAATGAGGAAAGTTTTTGAATGCAGGAGTTTGAGTATGAATGCTAAGAGGGGACTGTATGAAAGTTTGATTGTGCCAGCTTTATTGTGTGGAGCCGAGTCCTGGGATTTGAGAGTAGCTGAGAGGAGGAAGATGGATGTGTTTGAGATGAAGTGTTTGAGGAGCATGTATGGAGTGACAAGAAGAGATAGGATGAGGAATGAGTTGGTTAGGGGGCAGACGGGGGTTATCAAAAAGCTGAGCAGGCGAATGGATGAAAGAGTGCTTGGATGGTTTGGGCATGTTGAAAGAATGAATGTTGAGCGGCTGGTGAAACAGATTTATAAGTCGGAAGTGAGTGGTATTAAAGTGTGAGGTAGACCACGGATGTGTTGGATGGATGGGGTGAAGCGTGCTGTGTATGAAAGGGGTCTGACTGTGGATGTGGCGAGAGGTATGACTGCGGACAGAAGTGAGTGGGGGCAGTGCAGAAGAAGGTAATTTTATTTTTGACGCTGTACTGGGAGCTTGCCCGCGTGTGATGGGGGTTAACCTGTCCTGTGCTGGGGTAGGGGCTGCACTCAATGAAGCGGTCGGGGTAAACCAGCTATGGCTGTCGGGCCTGACTGTGGAAGGTGGTTGTGCTGGGCTGCTGCTGATCCTGGCAGTTCTGGTGCGGCAAGTGCTGCCTCTCTCGCATCCTAATGACTAAGGGTGTTGATCGTGGCCTGCTGTCGGCTACCCTCCCATAGGGAGGAGAGGCCTTGTATATGTATGTATGTATGTATGTAATTATAAAGAGATTAGGTGTGAAACTAAAAAACTAGAACCGAGTCCCGTAAAAGTTGGTTTTCAGTAAACAGAAGTCAAGAAAATTCCGTCGCGTTTAGTAATTAAGACATCTAGATATGAAATCTTCCTTTCGACCTCTGGTTTAACAGTGAACCTGATATTTCTATGTTTCGAATTCAAATAACCAAGAAATCGGGCAGCATGGGACGGGTCGTGGAAGAGCATAAAAGTGTCATCTATATTTTTCTGATAAAATGCAGAACGAAATTTAGGGGGCACTCAGCCAGCCATTTGGTCTCAGGGTGGCACATAAAAAGATTTGCAAAGGTAGGCCCGAGTGCCAAGCCTATGCCCAGTCCATCGACCTGTTTGTAACATTCCCATTGAAACAACAGAATGAATTTAAAACAGAATGCCGCAACAAGATTATAAAAAGAGAACGAGTTAGGCCAATTACAGTGGAAGACGTGTTGGTAAATAAAAGGTTTAAACATATATCTATGGTTTCAATAATGGGAATATTAGTGAAAATATTCTTTACATCAAAAAAACCATTTGGTATTTTTCAGCGTGTGTGAATATTACTGAATAATTTTAGCCTGTTGGCAAAAGTATTAGAATTATCCACTGAGTAATCATTTACAGTAAAAAGTGATAAAATTGATACAAGGAAAATTGGTACATTCTCAAAAACAGGTCGATGGACTGGGTATGGGTTTGCCACTCGTGCCTAAATTTGCAAAAAAATTTAGAATATTTTTTAATTACATTTTACTTCACAATGAATTCTCTTTTTTGTGCAACTTTTTCAAGAATTATGGTTTTCCTGTTGGTTTAGTTCAATCTTTGATGAAACGTTTTTTTAAATTCCACATATAGCTCACCCGCCAATCTTGTCGATAGTAGAAGAAAGAGATTATACTTACCTTTTTTATACTTTGGGCCTAAATCTGAACAAATGAGAACAGAGCTTGTCAAAATTTTTCCCTCATATTTACCTGATGTTGATTTCAAAATTACTCTTACAAACAAATTTACTGTAGGTTCGTTTTTCAACTACAAAAATAAATTACCTTCCAGCATGCGCCGCTCTATTGTATATGAATTTCGTTGTGCACAATGTGCATCTAGTTATATAGGCTCGACCTGCAGAAATTTGGGAGTCAGAGTAGCGAAGCATGCTGGACGTAGTAGCCGGACTGGAGGGATTCTTGCCCATCCCCCTCACTCTTCGAGGAGCGTCCATAGTGAACAGTGTGGCTCCAGTGTGCAGTGCAGTAATTTTAGCATTTTAGCATCAGCAAGGGATCAGAATGATATCAGAATGATTTAAGAATTTTAGAGTCGTTATACATTTTTAAACTTAGGCCGCCTCTTTAAATGAAAGTACATGGTTTCCTCTTGATTTTAGTAGTATTATTTTTTTTAATTCTGTGTTTGTTTCCCGTATATTTTTATCTATTCATCTCTGTTTTGTCCTTTGCAGACAAACATGTACTGATGATGAGCCTGGTGCTCGAAACGTTTACCTTTTAACAGCAATAAATAATTTAGCAATGTTGACTTTGCGAGTAGCTACCTTGGTGTTTTTATTTACGATTCGTCTGCGTAAGAATGCAGTTCATGATGTTCTTCAAGATTACTGCTTCATTTTACACCAATGGTGACAATTTTAAAAATCTGTTGGAAAATGACGAACTTGAATATTTTCCCAGACCGTCCCTTTAGGTTATCAAAAAATCATCTCCGATCCCCGACCCCTTCCCCCTCACAACGAAGGAGGTTCGAGCGTTCAGCAGGTGAGAGTTAGCCATACAGCTCACGTTCGAAATGCTTTGGTACAGAAAAATTCTAACACACACAGTGAACAAATTCTGAGTTCGGTTGAGCAGCTACCACTCAGTGCCCCGAGTTGCTAAGGCTTTCCTGAAAGCATTCCCTTGTTGACCTTTGAAATATATCTACTCCCACAGTTTGGTAAATTCAGGAATGACAAGCAAATCAATCGATAGGGCTTGAAAAAACTATTGAAATTCTACAATCGGTCTTTGAAATTCCATTTAGGTTAAAACTTATTCGAAACATAAGATGGAGAAAAGAAAAAAGTCTTGTTTTGGGGAAAAAATCCCTAAATTCAAAAATCAAATCAATGAAAATCAATTGCAACATTTCTCTAGAAAATATCTTTAGCTATCTAGAAAATGTGCTGCCAGTTCTGTTCCTTCAAAATTATAGATGTATTTTAATTTTATTCGAAAAATATAAGTTTTATAATCAAATTAAGAAAAAAACACAACAAAAATAAAAATTGTTGCATTATTTCACACCTATAGTGAAAATTTTAAAAAATTCCGTCGAAAAATGGCTGACTTTTTTTAGCCGAACGGTCCCTTTAAGGCAGTAAAAAATTAGAACACAGTTACGTAAATCCATCCATTTGTACAATGCAGAATATAAGTTAGACATGAGATTAACAAGAATATAATATATACATTTTTTGCCCTAAAACCGTCATTGTGTAAATTAGAAACTTGGAAAACGAAGCTCATGTGAATGATTTCTTTAATACCTAAAAGATTGAACCTTATTAATCGTTCTTTATTTTCGCTGTCTAATTTAATGTTTGCAATTTTATTAACATAGGCGATAAAATCATTGAGAATTATGATTACTTTAAACCAGCCATCAAGTTCATTCAATTATTTAGAAATAGAAACAAATTTCAGTTCCAAAACGGATCTTTGTAAGATATAAGGTTCAGTACCTCAATATCCATCAGAATATCTCGTAGGAAGAATTCATAAGTAATTTTGAACGTTATTCGCGATTTGAGTGTTGATGAATCAAATCCTTCATCTTTTGGGTACGAAAATTTTTCTGGCTTAGGAAAAAATTTCCTGGGTAAAAGTTAACAGCACATTATTAAAATATCTGTGAAATTGCCGTCGTGTGGGTGTTTTTTTTCGATTAAGCAAGCGTCTAATCTACATATATAATATTCTGCTTGTTCCTTCCTCAGTTAGTTAGTTAGTCCTTCCGTTACGCTCTCATCCGAGTTTGTTGTACAAAAAATGAAAGTTAAATGACCAGTGCTCAAACAAGCACTGCAAGAATTAATTTCCACTAGGCTGTTCCTGTGCCTTTCAATGACTAATAAGGAGTTAAAGGTAAAATAACAAGTTGGTAAATTTTTTATCGCATAAAGTTTTCCCCTTTCCAAGTGATTTTTATCTATATCATTAAAAAAAAGTTCCCGCTCACCACATTCACGCCAGGCTCACAACATTTGCACCTGTGAAGAAAAGGGACGAGAACTTAAAATTTAACACAAGTATAGTGAGAATGATAAGAATGACAAGCATGTTAATTTTAGCAGTTGTAGTAATTATAGTAACTTTGGAACAAAACCTGGTTGAAACAAAATTACGGTCAGATTCTATGGGTTCATCCACTCTAAATAAGATGGCAAGGGGCGAGATCAGTAGTTCACTGGCAGATGGTCTCACCTTATCGAAACTCAGGATTATGAAGTAGAATCCTCGGTAGACCTTCCAATGGCCCCCAGTTAGTGGATCCACGCCATCCCCCCTTCGGATGGCTCGGACTCCCAGCGGCCGGGGTGAGAGTGGCGACGTTCGACGGTAGTCGTTCAAAACGTGGTAACTAATGGCTGAGGCTCAAATAACAAACAGGGCTGAAGAGCACGGTATACACAAGACAGGTAAGTCCACGTCAAAGGGAACAGCCGCTCGCAAACACTAGACAAGCCAGCTAATAGGAGACGTTTAAGCTGATGACGTTACCACACCCATACCACGTGACCCACACCACACTCGCGGCAGCGATGCACTGGCTGCCGTACGTAAGATTGCACCATGGCTGGAACTGCCGGGTTTCTGCACATACGTATTGAAAAATTTAAAATCGTCTGGAAACTTTGATACTGAAAAACTATGCAAATCTCGTATACAATGCTTAATAGCTACGTCTTAATTAAAATTCGTGCGCATACTGAGCAAAACCATCATATTTATCAATCCAAAGCTCCGTTTCCGACTTGCATCTCCATTGTAATTCTCAAATTCAAATGTTTCGTACCGATTGATTAAAATGATAACTCAAATGAAAGTCCACATAATGTTATTAAATATTTCAGAAAGAAACTAAGTTCATCGTTTGTCGATGTAAATTTATCCTATATAAATCACAGGATGAAGTTAAGGGGTGTTTACACAAGGGGACATTTCGGCCGTGAGTCACGACACGTGTATACGAGGCTCACCACTGAGGCTCATATTTGTGAAAGAGCAAATAGACAGACATTCATAATCGTTATATTCAGGCAAATTGGCATGGCAGCTGTCAAAAATATTATCTTCAACCCCCCTTTTAATTGGCACGGATAATTACAATTTACAAAGAAATGTTTTAAAACATAACCACTTAAGCACTTCTAATAAAAATCTGCTCGGCATTATTTCTTCCATTATAGCAAGCAACATGTTCAGAAAACTTATCAACTAAATTATGCTACCGTAAATCCACGGGCGATTTGAAAAGCCCCACAAATTTCCAATAAATTTACACATAACGAACTGGTAATAATAAAATTTAAATTTTTCACCTTCCACGTTTAAGCTCCAGTGAATAATTCTAAGGCAATTACCTCACACAAGATTTTAGATATACTTAGATTTTGTTTTAAAATCTAGTCGCTATTGCGCCTGCTTCGATGGCCGCCAAAGTTGTATTGTTGTTGTCTAACTTGTCGTACAGCTGACTCGATATTGTCACATATTATCGCCAGGTGACGTATCTCTCTTCATCTGGGTTGCTATTCGTTCTGGATCCGGGACGTTACCGCACCTAGTGCTCTTTTATGAAATTACTTGAATGCTCCAACGTTCTTATGTATACCGTGCTGAAAGTCACCAGCGGAGAAAGGTTAGTGTTGAATGGAGGCTGTATTCCAACTGCCCCACCAGTCTCGGGAAGCCCGTACGTCTTCTTCGGCTGGGATTGTCAGCTAGCCGGTAAAGCGGATAAAACATGGACCCACCAGTTTACACCAGAATTTTGTACATTTGTGGTGTCATGGATACCGAATGCTGAGTGTTACATTAAATGATCGCCTTTACATGCATTGGTATGTTTTACAATTTATATCAACTTCTCCTAACCCAATCAGAAATGTCTTCCCCGATCGGTGATGATTATTGCAGTTTATTGCAGACATTCTTTGCAGATCATGGAAGATCTTCGCAGGAGTATCTGCATTCAGTGCAGACTTAGTGCAGAATTAGTGCAGTCTATGTCCGCTTTTGAAGCGCAGATCGGCATCGAATTTCTGCAAAGATCTTCACTGACCAAGAGCGAAAAATTTCATTAATCTGCAATAAACTGCACTAATCAATGAAGATCTTTTGAAATAAATATCAACCAATCTCTGCCAAACAGTAGAAAAATACGCATGGATAAAATGCTGCACATTATACTCAACAACAAAAGAGTTTATCCATCCGAAAATCAAACGTCAGGGTTGAGAGTCTCGCCCCTCTGTCATAGAGCCGAACGTCCGTGTAAGTCGGGAGAAACCCTTCTCTAACATACACTTAATTGAACAAAATGGCTGACACGCACTTACATAAGTTCTTTTCTAACTTTTCAGCCTTACGAAATAGTCCAATTTCTTCACGTGCAAGTTGATTCAGGAATGCTCCCAGTATTTTTGTACTAATACACAGCAATTCATTAAAATCTACACATCTGTCCAATTATAAAATGCAACATAATTAGACATAAATTTAGATTTTAATGGAATTGCTGTGTTTAGTACAAAAATGCTAGGAGCATTCCTGAATCAACTTACACGTGAAGAAATTAGACTATTTTGTTATGCTGAAAAGGTATAAAAGGAATTATGTAAGTGCGTGTCAGGCGTTTTGTTCAATAAAGTGTGTGTGAGAGAAGGGTTTCTCCCGACCTACACGGACGTTCGGCTCTATGACAGAGGGGCGGGATTCTCTACACTGACCTACGATTTTTCAAATAAATTTTTACTGCACGAGTTAGATCAGAAAACAGTTTATCCATTAAAACCAAAGCAGAGCTCTTCGGTAAGAAAGCTAAAACATTAGCATCCGTGACTAAAAATAAAACTTAACTACCAATATAATCATTCGATACGGCAACACCCATTTGTAAAAGCAATCTTTAGTAAATAAAAAATTTAGGAATATAACACTTGTTATTTCTTGTTAATCATTCGATACAGCAACACCCTTTTGTAACAGCAATCTTAAGCAAATAAAAATATAGGAATATAACACTTGTTATTTCTTGTTAATCATTCGATACGGCAACACCCATTTGTAACAGCAATCTTTAGCAAATGAAATATAAAAATATTTGTAACAGCAATCTTTGGCAAATAAAAATATAAGAATATAACACTTGTTATTTCTTGTTAATCATTCGATACGGCAACACCCATTTGTAACAGCAATCTTTAGTAAGTAAAAAATATAGGAATATAACACTTGTTATTTTCGACCTTGACCCTGTGTCAAGAGAGCAGCATGTCTCACAAATCCCTCCCTCTCATAAATATTTCATACTCATGGATCATTGTGGGACACTATGCTGAGATTAGCCATGGCCTTAGCAGAACATCTTTTACTTTCTTGCCGTGCGACTGATTGGAGTACTGTAGAGTCAAATCTGGCGACTCTAGAGCAATAACAATGTTTATAAATAAAATGATGTAAAAATTGATTAGCCTCCCATTACCACGGCAAAGATGCTCAAAGAGAGGAAGGATGAAGGCACCATTTAGTATGGAGTTAAGGGAACGTGGAATCAATGCACAAGGGGCATGGAAACAGTGCGCTGAGAAAGAAGTTGATGAAACAAGAAAAAAGTTGAAGCAGAAAGTAGTAGGTGCTTAAAAACAGGACAGCTGTGAACCGAAAAAAGATAGTCCATAACAAAAATAAAATATCTGTGCTATTTCAACAAAAAGAATGCCGACCAAACATTTAGCTCGGTACCTCACATAATCCCTCTAGGAGCGCTTATTCCCATGGATACAATAGTTGTATCCACCTGAAGGGAGTGATGTAAAAAAGATAAGTAATATATTAAGTAATAACTTTTTTACAATGGCCCAGGAGCTGCCAGTTGTGCACATCTGCTCTAAATGCAATAAAATAAATATCAATCATTTAATTTTTTAACACATATCGCCACGTGTTTATTCGTTTGATAGAAACGAGTATTGTGAATAATATAGGTAGACGCTTCTGAGGAATTTTGTCATCTATTTCATTTACGTGAGACACTTCATTTTTTAGCAACAATTCATATCGACTATTATCCACTCGTTCCTCAATAATTTTCCTAGATTTGTGAATTAGAATCAGTATGTTTTGGGAATGGCTTGCATCCATTGCAAAACCTAAAATATGAAATACAGGTCGTGAGAGGCTGCTGCTGTTACGTGAAACAGTACCATTACCTCATAAAGTTCTTATTTTACACCATTGCAAATATTCGGTTGCTGCGAACATTTCCTTATGATGAAGAGTTTTTGGCTTAAGCGGAGTTAAAATACACAATTTTCCCTACTTAGTAGACGCATTTTCAAATTTTCCGCTAATGCATAAAGTTGCGAACAATGCTATGGGAAAAAGAATAAATTTATACCTTTAAAACGAGACATTCAAACAGCTAGTGTTTAGCAAAAACGAGTACGCACAACCTACCTCGTTGACGACAGATGCACTACTAATTTCTTCACACAAACGAGCCCACATGAGCAGCCTGAGATCAAGTTCTTCAGGGTTCCATTCCTCATCCTCGTTTCCGATGTCAGATGCCGAGACTTTCAACTGCGATGCATCGTCATTAACGTCTGAAGTAACCTCCAGCGAAGATGATCCTCTTCCCCGTGACAGTCTCGGGCTCTTCTTGCCTTCGATCCCAATTCTGCACCGCAATCTAAAAATTAAAGTGTAGCTATAGGATAATACTATACAATGAGGTAAAACTGTGTACCAATCAACATATTGGTTATTATTCAAATATTATATGTTAGTTTAAGCTTTCCTAACCACAAGAAGCGTTCCTTAGAGAGGAATATGGAGGGATCATCTAGTACGGACTCGTACATGCGGAATCTATGCACAACGTGTGTTCCCATAGGGGCCATCCTTGTGAGGTAACACCAGAATGGTGCCAGTTAACTGAACACAATGCGCATTTTGACAGCAGGTCAAAAAGAAAGTAAGTCTAAACAAGATTAAAGTTCAAAAAGTAAGCAATAGGTTCTGAAGAAAAGGATAGTACAGACCCAAAAAAATATGGTCTCAACAAAACAAAAAACACTCTTTTTCATCAAAAAGAAGGCTTATCTAACCGTCAGATCGGGCCTTATATTATCCACGTGGGAGCTCAATTTAATATGAAGATAAACATTTTTTGATGATAGACCGTCTTAAAAGCAATGTTGTAGTAGATTTTCCAACGAGGAATAGTTTTGGAACATATTTAAAATTGTTTGATTATATCATTGCATGATCATGTCAGTGGGTGAGATGAAAGTGAAATACAAAGGCAGCATTTACGTCAAGCAGAAACGAGAGGGTTTCCAGCCAGCGAGGTTCAAAGTATAAATGAAGGAACTTGAAAACAAGATTAGACTGCATGAAAAGTGAATTATCAAGCTCTGTGCACATACATGCTAAGCACATGCGATTAAAAACTTATGAAACAGATCAGCATCGGTATAATGTACCAGAATAGCTATGAAGCAGTGTTTCAATAAAATCTAATGAGTTAAATTTAGTACGTTGAATTAATTATTCCATTAGATATTGAATGAATGCATGGAATAGTACGGGAGACGTCCATGCTTAAATCGACTGAATTAATGAAATGGCTGTAACGTTGTTTCCATTGAATATAGATCTATGAAAATTGGCATACGTATGTATTTTTGAATATAAATAGGTGTCGTCTCTATAACTTTTCCCCACTTTCGACATAGTTTTGGAGACAATGGAGAAAGGGGAGTAGGGGGAAGGCGGGGGGGGTCAAGTACATACTTTTCAAGAAAAGTTTTCTCAAAAAGTACTTATCTTAGAGCAATGATTTATGTGTCATTGGATGCGCAAAAAGTTGCTGCATGACGATTCGAAGGATGATTTTGAATTTCGCAATAGTTCAGTTATTAGGAAATTTAAAACTTTTAGTTCAATAAGTACTGTAACCAAAAATTACTATGAAATAAAAAATTGTATGTCAGTAGATAGAGCAGCATTTTGCACGTCTAATGATACCTGAATCTTTGCTCTACAATAAAAACTCTCGGTGAAAATAGATTTAAAAAAAAATAACCGTGTTTCCTACATTTTCCCCCATTATCTCCGTAATTATGGCAAAAATGGGAAAAAGTTATGTACACGACTCCTATTTCTACATATACATAGGTATGTCAATTTTCATATATCTAGATTCTATAGAAAGAACGTTAGAGTCATTTCATTAAAATTAACAAATATCTTCCAATCTGTAATGCTTTGCATAAATTTTTCTTATGTAACTCAGAAATTATCATGAAAACCATAGTAACCCTTCGACTCGTCGTGCAGTAACTTATTGCGCATTCAAAGACACCTAAATCATTGCTGTAAGATAAGTAATTTGTAAGAAGATATCTCTTGAAAAGTATGCACTTTCCTCTACCCTGTCCCTCATTATCTCCAAAATTATGTCGAAATTGGGAAAAATTGATAGACACCACCTTTATTTGCTTCCAAAAATACATAAGTATGCCAATTTCGATAGATCTAGATCTCATGCAACAAACATTACAGCCATTTCCTAGATTTTGGGTGATCGTCTTCCATAAGTCTACTCACCAATGATTTGGACGCAGAATGGACGCATTCTGAATTCATGTTTTTCTCGCCGCCGGTTTTCCCAAACCCATTGTAGCTAAACTGGACAGCAAGCTCTCACATCATTCTTTTGAGGATGCGAATGATGCCTTCGCTGTTGACCTAAATGTAATGCTTGAGCTTGTCAATCTGAAAGTAATAGTTCAGTTAGTACCAGTTGACCACTTCAATCTGATGATTTGACTCCACTCAAATTGATCTCCACCGACTTGAATTTCTGTAACATACTTTCTTACCTCACAGTAAACTATGGTACATTTGTGATTAACTTTTTTCCACTTTATTCTTAGCATAAGCTTCATTTCTCCTACTAGTCATTTGCATCAACATACATTGTTTCTAATGTTTTGCATCTCTCTCCTACCGTCCACATTTTTGCTTATTTTCATCTATACTTCTACTCTTTAACCCATCAAACTCAGATTTCAGGTCATCAATCTTAGTCATTTTCACTTTTTACATGTGCAATGCTTTCAATACACTTCAATTCCAAATTTTTCACATTCTCCGGTATTTGTGAAGGAGAGGACAATGATCGAATTTCAAATCTTTGGTGCTTGATTAATGGTAATTAGATCGAAATGAACAATATTTCATACATGCACTTTCCGTCACCAATAAGTATATAACGAGTAATAGCGGTAGGTTACCTACCGCAATTCTATTCTTTCAAGCACGGGAAAAATCGTTCTGAGGGAAGGACCTTAAAAGAGGCTCTTGTATTTCAGAATATGCATTGCAGGACAGTTTTAAGAATATTGCAGTGAAAAAATGTGCACCTTCTAAATAGTTGGTTTTCTTTTTCATCTAGAAGTGCGATAAAAATGGTTTTGCACAAATAAGAAATCTTGTGGATTTGAAGAATTTCTCACAGCCACGCAAAGCTGTCTCTACTAATTTTTAGGGGAGCAAAAAATGTTGTAAAGACTAAGCAACGTATAAGAAAATTCATTTATCGAACCAAATGTTAGCAAATACACTAATACGTATATGACACTAATACGATACCGAGGCGTTGAAATCCCAAACTACAAAATCAATCAAAACACAAAATGTAACTTTGAGCAAATTATCTTCAACGCCAAACAAACTGAGAAAATTGTACTTTTAAGATTATCCTGACGCACTTCTGGCGCATGCACAGCAGAAGTTTACAGAAGTCTACGCTTGACGTTTATTGGCAGTAAAATATATCACATATAGTAACGTTACTGGAAGAACTATTATAAATAGACACCATTAATTTGTCACCTTCATAAAATTGAGACTTCTACAGGCCAGGCATTCAAAGTTAGAGCACATGATTCGAATAGATTGACTATTCAATCTCATTTGACATGAAATATACAATATTAATGAGCCGACCAAAATCAATCGTTCTAATTGGACGACTCTTAATTGGACGAAACTCTTCAGAAAGTCACTTCTCCGGAAAGAGTTGAAAAAGCGCGCAGTGAATCGGCTAAACGACTGATAATTTCAACAGCTCTTTGTCAATTTGTGACAGTGAAGATGATTTAGATGTGAAGTGAGTGACATATATAATGGAGAGTGTGTGCACTTTGATTGGATAAGCAGTTGAAAAAATTAAAAAGAAATTTCCAGCATGAGAGTGCATCTCTCATTAGTTTAACAGTAAACATTATCACATACCCCTCTACAATATAATAAATACACAGCTGGTGCAATCTTTGTGTCTGTTATTGAATATCGAGCCATAATAATTTGTGTAGGCAATTATTGTTCTAATAAAGTCTCTATGAATGAAATGCCTAAACCTGACACTGCAAAAAAAATCTAGAAAGATCTGGAAAACTTACCTGGTCAGTATAAATGAAAGACATGGAAAAATTTGCAGCAGTTGAATTTACTAATGAGAGAGCAAGTGCTGTTGTGCCATGTTCTTGGCAAAATCCACATGAACAATCACAAAAAGAGCAACAGCCAAAGACCTTCAAATGTCAGCAGAACCTGTGCACCGTGCTCACAACCACATGTAAGGATTATATTTAGTCTTTGTCATTGGCGCCTTATATTTTAAGTGCCTTTCAGCTTGTGTTACATAAAATTTTGATTTGCCAATTGCAAGAAGAATGCCAAAGTGCAATATAATGCCAATTTCTTTGCTAAGTGTTTTGAATTTTCGTGCAATACATTTCTTTCAGATACTGCTCTGAAATCACAAATATTTTTAAAATAAATCAAAAATTGTGTTTTTTATCTTTGTACATTTATTTTAATTGTCCCGACCCAGTGTTGAAGTTCTTTGACACAGTGTGAGCATATTGTAGAAATAAACATGTGTCAAATCGAAAATATTTATTTTGATTAAAAATAAAACAAAAAGTTAATAATATTGCTTGTGAAACACTTTTCTATAATGAACCGGTAATGAAAATGCAGCATATGAAAAAATGTTATTCATGTATATCAGTAATTTTCCAATATTTTAAATGATAATTTTCTTCATTCCCCAGTAACGCATGAACACTGCGAAATTAACCTGCATGTTATCACTGGGACCTCAACTACAGAGTGAGAATTTGATGAGGGCAGGGCAACTTCTCAGCTTCCTCAGTGTATCGCTTTCACCCGTCAGCAGAACAACTCATCTCTCAGGCAAAGTAAGTTTTACTCATACTTTGAGTGATATGTTAATTTAAGCTTTGCCATCCTAATCAAAGGTATAATGAAAACGGGTGTAACCTAACGTAACGATCATACGAGCGCATTACAGCCGTTGAGAGGGAGAGTCCATTAAGTTTACGTTTCCGGTTGACATGCATTAGAAAGTTATTTTTGCAATATTCATAGATGGACTACCAGTAATAAACCGAGTGGTTGTGCGATTAGAATACAAATTTTACAACAAGCTAATTTTGTTCCGTATGAAGATAGAAAATACTGATGGCTCTTAACATTACAGAAAAAATATTCATATATATTAATGTCCTCAGTACAATACTAGCGTTCATTATGAGGCAAGCTCATACGTTTTTAAATTATTTTATTTAACGTAAATAGATGTATTATTTCTCAGTAATGCACGGAGTTGTGCTCCATACATGCTGCACAAATTTTAATGGGCTAAACTGTCGTGTAAAGTCCTAAAATTATATGTAAATGTTATTTCGCCTACTAAATTAAGTTTACTGAATGAAGAAAACAAAAATTATTTAACCATATCGTAGTATCTCTGCGACCGTTGTCAATCATGAGTTTGATCAAATCCAAGCAACGGTAACACTCATCGATCATGAACCCCACAAAGGTATCTTCCAGTTTTAGAACTGTTACGTGCCAGACAATTTACACAATATATTCTAGTAATTTTTGCTCTTTAACCGTTTACCTACATGTATTAACGTTGTGCTCTTTGTAATTTGTCATGCGAAAGATCCATATCTTTTGAAGTACATCATCCCAATTGAAAATCAAGGACGTATCGCCGGTGGATTAAGGACGTGGTGGTCGATTATGTACGATTTATAGGCTGGTCGGCCTGCTCTGCCCTAACACTCCCTCTCCGCGCTCCAAACTATACGCGGTCGAGCTCGGACGTGAAATTCATAGTTGGCCATGGATGATTTGAAGGCGCAAAATTTTCAATTGATTACGGCCGTAACATTTGAAAGCGGCCATCCGTGGTTTACAGCCTTCCAAATGTATGCTGCCGGTAGTGTGCTGCAGGTGGCGTGCTGCCGGTGGTGTGTTGCCTAGGGTGTGTTTCTGGTGGTGTGCTGCAGGTGGTGTGCTGCAGGTGGTGTGCTGTAGGTGGTGTGCTGCCGGTGGTGTGCTGCAGGTGGTGTGCTGCAGGTGGTGTGCTGCAGGTAGTGTGCTGCAGGTAGTGTGCTGCAGGTAGTGTGCTGCAGGTAGTGTGCTGCAGGTGGTGTGCTGCAGGTGGTGGGCTGCAGGTTGTGTGCTGCAGGTAGTGTGCTGCAGGTGGTGTGCTGCAGGTGGTGTGTTGCAGGTAGTGTGCTGCAGCGAATTATCGCCGAGCGTATAATGGATGGACGTCACCCATCAAACGGGGGGTTTAACCTTGTTGCGTACACTGCATTATACTTAAAACAAAATGTCGACAATTTTATTTCACATTCATTTTTCTTCCAAAATATTCACAACATAATAAATGAACACTTTACTTTCCTATGCCTACAATAAAAACACCGGTGCGCTCACTTGCGTTCATTTATGTGCTTACGATTGCTGTGGGTATGTTTTCATTTCATTCTTCAATGAAATGTCACCAATGAGCTGAAATAGTTTGAAAAATAACGCAGGAGTTAAAGCAGCAAATGTACTTAATTTCACGATCAGCTTTAATACTCGGTTTTTCCAAATTGTCATGAAAGGATGCTGGTTTAAGTTGTTTTCAAATATTTGAACTTGAGGAATTAGCATATTATAACAAAGTCACCAAATTTGAAACTTTAACCACAAAGAACGAATTTAGTCGTTGTGTGCATTTTAAACATGTCACATACCCCTGTCCTTAGAAAAAAAATGAAGAACAATTGTTATTTTACGCTAGCCTTGCCAGTTTGAATTAGAATTGAATAACAAGAAAACATAATCTAATACAACCTTAAATACTCACGTGAAATATCTGCAATATTTTGTCGTTTAGTGTTATGTACTTCTCCAAAAATTTATTTCGAACATTCAAACGTTAGTGTCCGTGAGCGAATTATTAGGGTAACTTAAAATTTGATCTAGGGGCTCATTCAAAGCACTGCGCGCGATCTGTCAGTTGAACTCAGTTCATGACTGTGAGTCATCGTGCGATGTACTGGAAGTTACCGGCTTTGCAAGGTCGCGATTGGTGTGTGTTTTTCCTGTTTCCCTTCGCAATTATTGCATGAGATAAATTGTGAATTAGTAATGCATCAGATGCTAAAAGCATGTTTATTGATGTTGTATTGTTTGTTTACCGGCATGTTGAGGCGATTGACCGTTACGATCATCTTTAGATTTTCACGTTGGTAGGCGAGCTCAAGCTAAGTTCAATTTTTTAAACTTAGTTATGTGAAGTGTTGTTCGTCCGGCTGTTTTGAAACTTGAGCAGTGGTTTTCATATCAAAGTACTCTGGATAGATGACTGAACAAGTTTATAAAACAGTTCACATTCACTTGATTCATTTGCAAGTTATATTCATGAACATTGGAAGCTTGGAGAAGAAAAAATTATTTTTGTGAACTTATTTCAAGGAGTTTTAGTGGAGAGTTTGGTAAAAGATATATAGGCAATCAGCTGTGTACCACGCTATGTTAATAGAGAATTATGTTAGTAGATGCACTACGGGTCTTTCCTCACGATTTGTTACATTTCTACATTTACGATTTTTCTGGCCTAATTATTTTTAGCTTATAAACAGAGTTGAATGAGCTATATTGTTTTTTAACATCGTTTTTGAGTTGAGAAAATTGGAGTACAAAATTATTTATATTATTCACTTGGTATCCTGTGTGGGGGCACATGTTGGCATGAAACGATGTCCTCTAAATGGTCCCTTCATTATCCTCTCTCCTGAATATACCGTTGTTGTATTATGGGAGGCGTAATTACATTCTGTAAATAATAACAATGATACTTTTTCTGTAAGATTCTTTAAAGAAATATCAATTTAATACTATAACTCATGTGTTACAGAGTGGCTGCAAAGACTTTTTTCAAATGTGTATTGATGTCACAATAAGTTACTTATTTTCACGATATTAATAAGTGCAGATGCTAACATTGAACAAAAAATGAGACCGTATGTTTTTTACAGAGCTTTGTACCAGTGACAACAAGAATAGAGAAAAACGCTGGTGATAACCAAAACACTGAGCTCATAATGAAAAATCGATTGCTGTAAATTTGAATCATGGCCAAAAAATAGCACCGCGTTGTATGACTCTTGCACTTTTGGGACTTAGCACTCCTACAGGGTCCAAGAGAGATGTGCTTTTGTGTCATTTTATGTTGCAATTATTGTTTTGCCTTTTCATGATGGACATTTTGATTTTTTTTACGTCCATGTCAACTCGTCTTTCTGTCTTCAACTATTCTCTTGTTTAATTTATTTTTCAAGTTTTGTAATTCTTGGCATTGAGTCCTGGTGCAACAATGCACCCTATCTATCATTTGAGAGTACGGTTTATTGTAAATACTTTTTTGGTGGATAATTGCACTGGTTATTTGTGCTCCAGTTTTTTCTGTAAAACCGCATTAGTAATGCAAGGAAATTCTTTTGTGCTATTCTTTGCCTTCATTTTCCATTTGGTTTTCTAATGATATATTTTTCAGTATTTGAACTTGATATATAAAATGCTGTTCAGCATCCAGTCAATAAACAAGAACATTCAGTCAATTTTAAGTGCCTACGTATTTAATTTATGAATGATGCTTTTTTTTCAAAAAAAAATTTTTGCTGGTTCATTGGTCACCCAGCTGAGGTAGGGTATTGAAAACTTACATTGTAACTCTAATTCCATTTGTTATGTTCTTTAATGATATTTGAAATGTTCCCTGCAGGCAAATCATTTCTATGATGTCGAAAAATTTGAGAGATCTATCAAGAACACTATATATATAATGTACATTGTAAATGAGTGCTGAAAGGGCACTCTGTACACTTGAGTTTATATATATCTGTGTATATAGAAAAAATAAAATATGAGACATTTCATTGGTTTATTTCGTGATGTATACATATGTATAAAGGGTGTTGTGTAATTGGATGCACATATTTTCACCAAATACAGAAAAACGTAAAATAAAACTATATTCATGATTGACAAAGACCTCAAAACTTGTTTTCGAGAAATGATGGCCTGAAATAATTTTAGATTCCCGTTAGAATGGGCTTGACATGCGGCCAATGAGTAATATCTAACTTATTCGGCTCGCGCTTCCGGCTATTCCTACGGGAATTTAAAATTATTTCAGGTCATCATTTCTCGAAAACAAGGAAGTTTCGAAGTTTTTGCCGCTCCTGAAAATCGTTTTATTTTGCGTTTATCTGTAAATGGTTAAAATACGTGCATCGCATCACACAACACCTTGTATGTACCGGGTGTCCCACAAAAATGTATTTTCAATTTATTAAATCTCTGCTTTAAATTAACATATTTCAAATGTCTTTTTTTCACAATGCAAAGAATTTTGTTCCCTTTTCGGACAATTTAAGTTTTTGGAAATCGTTTAATAACCACTTTACAGTGATCGATTTACTGAAACAAGAATAAAAACTAATTTTTCGAAGGAAAAGTTTTCTAGACAATACTGGTGTTCTTCATTTCTCAATATATTACTTACTTCCTTATTTCATCATTTGAAGACACCTAAAATGCAGCTCACTAACGATCAAACAATTTTCATCGTATTAGAACATGAAGCAACGAAAAAGTGTGACAAGGTTAGAGTATCATTTAATGTAATTTTAATTTTCTAACTGTGCGATACAATGTTTTCTGATCGGATGAGTACCTTTCCGGGAATTTTTCATTTATTGCTCGTCGAACTTTTTTACAGTTTTTCGTTGCTACATATGCCAATACGATGAAAATTCTTTGATCGTTAGTGAACTGCAATTTAGGTCTCTTCAAATAATGAAATAAGGCAATAAATAATATCTCAGAGCGTTTAAATACTTGGTGGTATGTGGGTCCATCATTGTGTAATTATTTTTAACAGTAGGTATTGAGGAATGCAGAAGAACACCAGTATTGTTGTTTTAAAACCTTTTCTTTGAACAATTAGCTTTTATACCTCTTTCAGTAAATCGATCACTGTTAAGTGGTTATTAAACGATTTTCAAAAAATTGAACTATTCGAAACGGAAACAAAATTTGCAACATTGTTGAAAACAGATGTTTCAAATTTGTTGATTTACAGCGGAGGTACAATCAATTAAAAACTCGGGGACATTTTTGTGGGACACGTGATATAATGTCGACTCTCCTCAGAGGGATACAACTATTGTATCTATGGGAACTCGCGATCCTAGGGAGGAAAATGTGAGGGCCTGAGCCAAGAGTTAGGTAGGCCTTCTTTTTGTTGATATAAAATGTTTTCGTCATATTAAGGACCACCTATTTTCGGTTCACTGCTATCCTGTCTTTTAACACTTACTTTCTTCTTCAACTTTGATCTTGTTTCATGAACTTTTTTCTCAACTTACTGTTTTTATACCATTTTTGCACAGATTCCGTGTTCCCTTAAAACGTTGATTGATTAAAACGTTTGTGCGATTGCTGCGGTTGGTTCGGTTAGGTTGTGAATAGCTGAATTTTAAACCGACTGTACTGCTCAAATCCATTCTTGTCCTGTATAAAAATGTAAGAAATATAAGTGTACGATAATTTAACCTGGTATGCTAAAATCAATTCTAAAAAAGGTAGTGAAATCATGGAAATGCTATCAGTTTACGCCGGTATGCGAATGAGCAATTTACTTAGTGGTACACATATGTCCCAAAACGTAGTCCATGTGTTGCCTCCATGCTAAATGGTGCCTTCCTTTTCCTCTCTTTAGATAGCATTTTTTGCGGATAGGGAGGCTTAAATTAACCAATAATCTAATCTATAATGTAAACGAGCGTTGAAAGGAACTTTGTGAAATAGAAATTTCATTCCCATCCTTATGTTTATGTAGTTGATATTTGTTTGTTACATGCAGCATTTTAAACGGATTGTGATTCTATGTTTAATTCCTATATTATTTTGGTGTGCCATTGGTGGGAAGGCTGTGATTAATGGAAGTAAGATATTCATGTATATTTTAATGCAGAGAATGCTTAATTTTTGTAATAAAAGTTAAGGAAAGAGTGGGATTCCATGTCCTTTCTAATGTATTGTCTTATGTTCCTGAGCTCCCGGTTGCACGTGCATCGATCTCATTGGATGGACAATATTGTATTGAGCTTATTGGGTCAATGCATTCACAATGTATTAAGTGTGAATGTATTGTAAGATCCAAAGCCTCCGGTGCAATATTGTACACACCGTGAGGCGAGGCACGTGCAACCGGGAGCGATTTTTTAACCTATAATCCATTGACGGCCAGCCGCGATTCGAATCTGGTTCTGAGGCGGTACACGGCCGGTAGGTAAGGCGGGTCACGGGTGATTCGCGGGCGATTTTGTATCCGATAACGTGGACATTTAACCTCTAAACCGCGCGTATTCCAACCAAAAGACAACCTTATTGCCAACGCTGTTCCACCGGCGATACGACCTTAATTTTCAATTGTGTCATTGTGGTATTACTAAATTTGCCAATATGTATACATTTACGTTCGATATCTGAACACGCTCATGCAATATTTGACCTCACCTAATAGTTCACCTTTACCTCAATCATGCCATAACATAAGTTACTCTTTATCCTCGTTGAATCCTTCTTGCGACTCACGTTTTCTACTTATATCTTATTCAAAATTTTCAGTTAACGTAAAATAATCTGTATTCTTTGTTCAATATAATTGATTATAAGCACGATTGCCATAGTGAATCACCAATTGAACTATAAAACACATTCTTCCCTATGCTCTGCTATCCAAATACATTTTGATTCGTTAGATTTTTCACCAGTTTACGCCAAAATCTGATAATGCATTTTTTTTAGAGGTCAAGCTTCATACGGTAATGTCGAAGAAGTTCTCTGCCGTTTTACTATGTATTGCATATTTAAAAAATAAAAGTCTACTTGGATTCTCATCAATAGATTTTGTACTACAGTGATCAACGCTCTCCTTTCGAAGGAGTGTATCAGCTGTTTACCTTTCCAATCGGAACAATTTTCTGATAATTGCTTGTGTCCTTACCTAAAAGAAAGCGATCGTCATTGCACCCTCTGATGGACCTAACAAAAGGCGTAAGACTTTTAGCTTATCATAAAGACCCTTGCACATATATGGGCCCGGATTTGCACATATATGGACCGGACACTTTACTTTCTCACATCGAACTGCTGTCGCCGTAACTCTACTTGCCGATGAACGTTTTGAGCTGTAATTTCGTGTAATTGACTGGATGTATTTTAAGACACCTCATGAGACCCTAACTTCAATATTAGTTCACCCATGCAAATAAGGGTCATAAGTATCAAACTGTTTGATGGGGAGCGGGAGGGAGCGGTGTGAATTTAGGGGATGTGAAATGTCGTAAATCTATTCCATGTACAATTTTATAAAACAATTAGGTGGGATTAATTTCTCTCAACTTACAGTGGCGAAGTTAAATCCAATTTTTCTAGAAAAGTTTTCACTCTCGGTTGACAAAAAAACGAATACATACCTTGTGACATCTGCAACTTTAGCTAGGTAGAAGAGTCTGCTATGACTTGCTCGAAACAACCTCCATTCAGAAGATGGTTCTTTAATATAAATTTATTGAAACCAATTTTTTCTCATGTATTAAAGGTAGTAGCTTTTTGTATTTACAATTTAGTTTGAATCTACACGAAAATGGTTTCCGGGTCATTCAAGTTTGTCTATAAACTACTGCGCTCTGATTTGATTGGCTGACGCGTACGCACGAAATTAAGTTTTTTTTATCTCACGTTGACAGTGGCTCTTCCGTAATGAAGGAAACAGATTTAGACGCATATGTTAAAAATGAAACTTTCTCTTCAAATCATTCAAAAACATGTGACATATAAATTTGACCCTAACTGAGGCGCTTTTCCAATAGAAATACACTCATGCAATCGTGTGCCATATTTTTCAATTTTTGTTTCACTCGTCATCTCTCATACATGAAAACTATTTCACAGTTTGGGTTTCGGTTCGAAACACAGATTAGCATCTTGTAGGTGACAATAATCTTTACCCTTTATAAAAGAGTGAAGTACATATCAGCTTCTTAATTTCTTATTGTTGGAAAGTTGGTTTCGATTTAAAATGTTTGAATGATGACTCAATGATATTGGCTAGAACTGATAATTCAGCTCTTTAAGCAGTAATTTACTCAAATTTGTAGGATATTATCAAGTTAATCTTTCAGAAATCACTTTAATTTGAGAAAAAATAAATAAATAAAAATTGGTGAATGAAGGAACACTGTAGGTGGTACGAGTGTCCAGAGCAACAGTGCAATATGTGTATTTCATGATGCGATGTTATTTTCCATTACTGATTTTTCTGACAAGCATAACTTATTTACGCCCTAAAACGATCAGGAACATGTCTGAAATAAATTACAGGGAAAAAATTGTCAGCGATGTTAAACTTGGGGAATTTCTAACGCATTTAAAAAATTAAAGTCATATTAACCTGATTGAGTAGAAGCAATTCAATTCGGGCTTCTGAAATCCCACATGTATTATACGAATATGAAATATATGAACACTATATCAAATTAATTGTTTGTGAGACAGTTTTTGTTCTGTATAATTTCTTATGAAAAATTGTGCACGAAAGATGGGCTTTTAATAAACACGTTTGAGTGAAAACAAATTCATTGGGACAATGAGTATTATAGATGTTTTACGTTTACTGTATAAATCATTCTCAGTTCGGACTACACGCGTACTATTTCATGATCCATAATTTAAAACTTTCTGCTTGAAAAGTTGAAGTCTGGCAAAACTTATTGAAAGGAGATTGAGTAGCCAACGTATGTGAGAATAACTACGTTGAACATCTATTTTTCGTACAAAGTGTCACAAACTGATAGGCAAAATAAAATTGCTGGCTCTCATGAAGTCAAAAATAGAGAACTTCAAAAAATGTTTAACATTTGAGCTGTGAACACCTGCTTTCCGTTCGGGCTTAAATCTCTTCAATGACAGACATATCAGAAATGGAAACGATCCTCTAGACTGATATACTGCTTGAAGTTGAAGAATAAACTAGAGAGGTAACAAATTTGAGAGAATTGTGTAGGAGACCAGTTATCCTGATCACTGCCCTTCCAACTAGAGAATCAGTGATAGTACTAACGGGAGTGAATAAGATTTAGGCTTACTCAAGACCGTCAATTATATCGACATCCTTTAACAAGGATCTCTGATCAGGCGGAGAGCTGGTAGGATTACCGCTGATGAAAGGTAATTCTCTACGCAACACAGATCAGTATGATATGAACATCTTTAAAAAATAAGAATATTCACTCATTCATGGGTGTGAATAATCTGCTTAATAGTCTTTGTTGGAAAGGAATGCAGGCCTTTAATACCTGGAATTAGACGCAAAACTCCTTTTATTTGACAGAACTAAAGTGCTATTTGAACTTAAGAGCAAAATGTTTGATGACTTAAATGTACCAAGTTGGTAGGAAATCAATAGAATACATTTTTTAAATTTCCAAATCATTGTGACCTTAGACACACTTTTTGTCCGATTGCAGTATACTTTTCAACAGGTATAATAAAATTGCGCAGACCAGAAATCTTTTTTTCTCACCCAAATACTGCCTGAAGATAAAGAAAATACATACTTGCTCTTCTCTTGTGAACAGTTAAGTAACTCTCCATAGTTCGTACCTCATTACATTATATTTCCAATACAAAAAATAAAGTTAATATCCAAGTAAGCTGGATTTTGCCCTCACACTATTTTAAAGGTTGGTCCACAAGCTGGCCAAGGCCTGGTCAAACCAGTCCATTCAATTTGTTGTAATTTTGTACACCTTATTTATGTAAACAGACGGTAATCTATATAAGAGTGGCCGAGAAATCTCGGATAGTCCTTTTATGAAATGAACCAAACGAAATCCTTTCGACGTGACACTGAGTCACTTATTCTACTGAACCCTTCACACATTTTTGGGTGTCAATTTCAAAGCGGTCCTTACATCAGCCTCCGATAATTTTATTGGAAGGGATATTTCATACCTGTTAATTGTCTAAAGTTCCTGCTCATTTTTCTCATCTGACAATACTTAAAATGCAGAAAAATTCAATGCTTTGTCGAGGAAATTTTCAAAATAATAACAATTTTGTCAAACTTTTGTTTTGGAATGTTAGGCCTTTTGTAGAAAAACAATGTTTTCTTTGACAGACGAATGACGAGAAAAAATTAGAAAAGGAATATTGATAACGACTTAGCTTTTGTGCGCTAAATTTAAGGCTGAGCTAATAAAAATATGTCACGAAACAAGGGTGCGGCTGGCGCCTCACCGTATTCGTAGTGAGGGATTTAAACCTCATAGTAGAAGAGGAAAAAGGAAAATTTGGAGCGAAGAAACACGGAAGGAGAAATGATAGGATAGGTGGAAAACAAAAATAGTATCTGTTCTGCTCACCGACTCCAGTACCCCAGTTCAACACGGGAGAATGAAAACGATTAATTACACATATAATAATTCATTTATTCAAGTCGCCTAATGAACACGGGACTCATATTGATGACAAACGAATATTGAAACCAACCGGGACACAGAATGCGATGAACTCACACTGATGCGAATTCAAACTTTTGCGTTATGGTTGACCATATAAGGGAACAGGAATAACATTACTTACAAATGCCGAAAGCACACCAGCGAATAAATGCACGTCACCTACTCCGAATGTTTAGTGTTTTGCAAGATAGCTCCTAACTCGGTGCCTCAACGGTTTTTTTCTCGCAGCTAATAAGCAAGAGGAACATACTAAGCGCGCCTGCACTCCATAGCCTGCAACTTTCCTGTGCGTAGATCGCCGGTCGGTTCCTCATTTGCGCCCAGGGAATTCGGGAATTCTCATGACGCTCACTCCTGCTCGCGTCATCTTGGTGGCAATTTGACGCGAGATCAAGCACTTGAGTGTGTTGTGATACGATAGCGTCATTGTCATTCCCTCCCTCCTGTGAACAACAATGCGGTTGAGTAATCTATTCCCTGTGATATGACTGCTAATAATTGATTTGCTTCACTCCCCTCTAATTCCCGAAACTTTCTCAAGGTCCCCACTGGATTCCTACAGAACCTATTTATTTTTATCTGAATGCATAATGAAAAACACAAGGTCATATTAATTCAGAAGTTTAGCATTAGAATGAATTACTTGACAGACAAACGCGCCTTTCCCCACGCAATAGAATGTTAAAAAAAACGCTCTCGCTATTTTTAGTTAACTTAAAGCATCCCATTTAACATTAATTCCATCTGAGAAATATTTAGTTACCCCATTTTAACCCATATTAAAAAAAGAACTCACAGCGCCCCGCTAGAGAACACAAATTGAATATAAACACACAGATTGCAACTCAACTTCTGGCATCACTCGATAACGCTTGTTAACTCTAACCAGATTTAAGACACAACGTAAAAACTTTCACACATATCTTCTTGCCCCAATCGTTTAAGAACAAAAATTAATATTCTGAATAATATCATTCCCTGAAATCCTACCACTTCCAAACACACAAAAGTTTGCTCACCTCCTCTTTGTTGCTCTCTGGGCCTACATCTTTCCGAGGTACTACACTGAATAGTTGTGACGGTAAAGTGGGCCAGCTATTTTTTCCGTTAACTTTATATAGTCCCAGCTCAGCTGACGCGCGGTGTGGGCTGTGCGGAGGCCCACGAAAAAACGACTTCTCCTATTGGCTCGCCCTTGCACGTCACCTCTCTATGCTTACGTATCCCTCGCTTTCATCTAGTATAACTACGCACAGCCCTCTCAAAAACTTTTTTAGAGCCCAAAAAGGACCATCGTTCCCTTACTCGTAGCGAATGAAATGTAACCCTTTACTTTTCTATGAAATGCATTCATGTTGCAATCGGTTCTTTATTTATACAGCTTCAAGTACTAGCTCTAAACCTTCGCATACACCTCCCTTCACTTGGTGAAGTACCTACTATTTCCCTTTCGGATGCGCCCGGCAGTTTCCCGCACTTTTGCTTCCTAGCTACGAATAAATCTATATTACAAATTTAACACGTATCATTACAGTATTGGCACTATTCCTTATAACATGTCAACGGTATGTTAGCGTCATAAAAGTGTGATGGAATGTATTGCCGTAACCATAAAACTTCTCCAACGACATCGGGAGTATAAATACCTGTCCACGTGAAAATTCTCTCATCAATTCAGATGCGCACAAAAAAACGCGCAGTGTAAGTGGGTCTCTGCACATCGGTGAGTACCGCCATTATTTTAGTATGTTCTAAATTATATTCATTGAATCTTAATGCTCTGTGTATTTTGGTTTGCCTTTATTTCCTTGTGTATTTCGTGATTAATTCATGGAGGTATGCCAATTCCTCACTTCCGAGAATCCGGTCTCCTTGTTAATGTAAATTAATGAGGGGCAGGATCCTTGTCTTGTGACAAATATATAACCCGACCAGACAAGCAATTTGGGTTTTATCGCTATCAACAGTGATAAAAAAAGTTCAGGTATGAAAGAATGAAATTCATGCTGACAATTTTTCAGAGAAGGCTGAATTCGCAGTAATCGAAGAATGGTGAATTAAAAATAATCGTAACAAAAATATTAATCATTTAGTGTCCAACATTCCCATTTTGGAAACAAGGCTCCAAGCTGCTGCGAAAGCTCACATATTGTTATTTTTGAGCTCGTATTGTATCGAAAATAAGCAGAAAGACCTAATCTATATTCTTAGTTCGTGTGAGGATTTATTCTTTCATTCTCTATTGTTTTTACTGCGGTCTATTTAGAGCTATTTTTAGCAACAATAGTTATTATACAAAATGTAAAAATTTTAGTGAGACGCAAAGATGCATATGGAGCAAATAGGACATGAATAACTTAGTTAATAATTACGTAGTAACACACGCGCTAATTTGATACATATTCTTTTTCAATTTTGATGGTAACAGCTATTTTGTTCGATGTTCCCAAAATGGGAACGATAGACACTCCGCGGTGCAGTATGTCACGATATTTTGCAGGCTTTGATGAACGAATGCAAACGTGCTCCTGGCTTCGCTAACAAACATGTTCATTCTTGTAGCAAGCACACGTAAGAATAGTTTTCAGCCAGTCTAGTCAGTGTTCGACTATTCCTTGCTAACGATGGATGGAAAGCAAGAGTCACAGATGTTGTGCAGCTGCCTCCACCTGCTGGTGATCATTTTGTGGAAAGTGACGAGGAATTCGAAGAAGATGTGCTTGACAAAGATTATGTTCCAGAAGAGGTGTGTGGAGAAATTGAAATACATGATAATGAAGGAGACGAAGAGGCAGAAATGGACATTGGTGAAGATAGTCACGAAACTGGCTGGTGGCGCAACAGGGAAAATGCGTCATTAGGTTCTCACTCAATTCTCTCTGGCAACACGGATGAGCATTTAGGCATGAGCATATTCGAAATTTTTCAGTTATTCTTCTGTGATGAGATGGTCTATCACGTGACGGAGCAAACTCATTAGTACGCTAACAGAGAAAAGAATGATTAGAACTTCAGAGTGGAGGAAGACGAGACGAGGAAATTCTTAGGATTATTGCTCATCATTGGGTATCATGATGTGCCGTCTGAAAATTATTATTGGTCCACGTCCAAAGAGCTTTAGATACCGATTTTTCCCCAAACTATGAGTAAAGATCAGTTCAAGCTCATAAAGAAGCATTTTCATCTGGCCGATAACAATACGCTGGAAAATTCAAAGATGGCCAAGATCTTACCATTGCTTAACATGCTAAAAGAAATTTGTCAACGATATGGGTTATTCCGTCAGCTTTTGAGAATCGATGAGTCTATGATTCCGTACCATGGCGACATAGCTCGAAACAATTTATAAGAAATAAGCCAGTAAGATTTGACTTCAAGATATGGATGATGTGTTGGGCTGAAGGTTTCCCGTACAATTTCTCAATTTACTGGGGAAAGGATTATAGTAGAAAGCTGCATCTGGGATCCCAAGTTGTGAAAAATATGCTTGAACCAGTGGAAAACAAAGAATCACGTGTAGTTTTTTGAAATTTGTTTTTCAGTAGTATGGCTCTGATGGAATATCTAGCAAAGAATGGACTTAGAGCGCGTGGAACTATCAGCGATAACCGTACAGATAACTGTCTTCTATTATCAAAGAAACTTTGCAAGAAAGAACGGAGAGATTACTATGATTACAGATCAAATGGCACAGTTTTATGCGTTCGCTGGAACGACAACAGTGCTGTGACGGTTGTTTGTAACTATTATGGCGTTTCACCGATCCAAAAAGTACAGATGGGGGTAAAAAATCGAGGGAAAAAGACCATTGACGAACCATTCATGGTTCACAGGTATAACCGCAGTATGTATGGAGTAGACGTGTGCGACCAAACGTCCTCTTACAGGCCCAGGCCACGATCCCGAAAGTGGTGGTGGAATTTATTTCCGGAGTTATTGAACTTTTCCGTGGTTGCCAGGTTCAGATTCTACCAGCATGTAAATCCGAACTCAAAACAGACTCGCAATGACATGAGAAGAGAGATAGCTCGTACTCTCGTAAGGATACAAAGCAAGGGGAAACGGCACTGGGGCCCCGCATCATCGGTACCAGACGCTGTTCGCTATGACGACGTGAACCATTTCCTCGAGACTTCCAGTCAAGGAAGATGCAACATGTGCGCAAGAATACTCGTCTGAAATGCGCTAAATGCGATAAGCGGTTGTGCAAGATGTGCAGTGAGAATTATCATGAGCAATGACTGTATCAATGGGACAAGTTTCTACGTTTAGCTGAGTGAGAGTACGAAAGAATAGTCAGGAAAACCTTATAGTGAATTACGATTTTGTTTCTTGTTTTGTGTCAAAATTTTACTTAATTACTAAAATTCTCATATATAGTGTTATTACATGAGTTTCATTAGTTTATTGAAGCTTATTAATGTTGAATCTGTGAATGCGCCAAAGGAGAACCTTTATATCTGTAAATTAGATTTTCGTTACATTCCGTAACCCCGAAGTGTCCAACGTTTCCATTTAGGGAACATCATAAAAAACAGTAAAGAAAACGGATTTTTGATATTTTATGGTTTTATTTGCACTCAGTAGACTCAGAACGCACAACTTCTATGGAAACTTCGTTTGAATTAAACCTATTTCTTGGTGCTGTCACTAAAGGATTAAGAGTTTAAAACTTCAAGCGGCCGTTGAGCCCATGTTAGTATTTGTGAATGAACAGATGTGAAATTTTGATACTAAAAGCATAAGATGCTCAACAAACGGTAGCAAATTGAGTGAAAATAATATTCATTAATTTAATAAATTCCAAAGGAACAATTTAATGTGAGGTACCAATCTTTGACTCACCTTGTGAACAGCGTCAAATAAAATTATTGATGAAAGAAAAAATATCTCTATAAATGGGAGAAACGAAAAATAGTTCATTTTTAATTTGAATAGAAATTGTTTAATGACAAATAATCTTCCTAAAAGTTTCATTCGTGACGACTGGAAGTTTCAGGGTAAGAGGCAAAGGTAAAATATTATTCACACTATTAAGGAAGTTATTGTTCGCATATGCAATGATGTTTAATTTTTCAGATCACTTTCCAGCATTTGATGCTCGTATGCGTCCAACTTCTCATGCTTTCAAGCTTCATAAAAACTTGATTGTAGAAAATGTTGAAAATTTTACAAAAATAAATTTTCGAACCCAGGTTTCAGAACGAAAAATTCAAGTTGACAAACTGATAGAAACTTTATACAAAAGAAGCTTTAACAAAATATTGTACAGTGAAAGACTAACAGGTATAACCAATAAATTAAAAAATGAACCATTAAAATTTCCTCAAAAAGAAAAAAAATTTTTTAATTTTAAACCAATTTTAATTGTTAATTTTCGATTACAATCTTCGGGCGTTTCTGACTGATGAGGATATTCGATGAGGTTTTTGAGAAAAATAAGACGTTGAGCAATGAACACCGAGCAGTGTTATTCTCTTCCTGTATCAACATGATTTTTAAAGCAGATGAACTTTTTTTTTCTAAGATTTAGTTTTAATTAAGTTCACAACGAGGTCTCTCTCGAATGGAAATGGTAACGCAACTATTTTAAAACGTTTATCAATACCCAGTTCTATCGTTTGATACAGCCATTATATTAGTTTTTAAGTTCAACTAAATATGAAAGAACTAGGAATATCGTATTTACCATTTGCTGGTGAAAAGGACGGTTCGAGTGTTCGCTCATCATCAGCTGTGAAAATACGAGAAATGTAGTCTGTAAAACAATGGAATGAACTAGAATTAGAAATTCATTCACCAAATGAAATGTTAATAATGAGAATAGGATAAACTACCAATTGGCTTTGGATAACTAAGAAGAACTAAGGTGATTATTCAGAACTGATTTTTGCCCTAAAAACGAAAGCTATTTCAAAATTAAATCGATGGAAAGTTGTTCTACCTAAGACCTCAAAAACATAATTGAACTATGGGGTATTGCGCAATTATTCTGTGTGATCATGTGTAACTGAATGCGGAGGAGCTGCTAAAATATTTATAATACAATAACTTCTTCACGATGCACAGCGATCTTACTACTAAATGTACGGAAAATTGTACCACATACTGAGATTCTTAATACGCACAACTACATTCATATATCAAGGCTGCGTTCAATTATGTTTCACAAAGATTTGCAATGTTAATCTACATCAATTCCTCTTTCTTCAGCTCCTTTGGAAATATGATATTTTGTTAGGCTCAACATTTAAGGCGTTTATTGTGTTTCCAAGTTGTTTAAATTGTGTAAAACGGTAGGATTGTTTTTACTCCGGCTTTTTCCTAGAGAATTCCTGTACATGAATATGAGTTGTAATCATATCGAGCATTGATTTAGCGTTTAACTATGCCACGCGAATGCAAAACTCATTTCGATGGCTTCCGCTGTGTTAAAAACCCAATCAAAACCCTTTCTTTTTTTTTCTTAAATCTACTCATAAATTTTATTTTTGATTGTCAAGTTGGCGACCAGGACAAGGATTGGGTCCTACAAGTTCGCTTCACTACTTGTAACAGTAGTTTGACCAAATGGTTCAAAGGTTCTCGTAAATCGATCTCATTTGCTGTCTCCATGGTTAGAGCGAATCTAGCTGTCTTCTCACAGATTGTTACTTTTGTATGACTTTCATCGTCGGATTCTTTAGCAAAAGTAAGCATACAATTCAGTATCCTAATATCCTTTTATGCTTTCAGACCAGTTCGTGAAAATGCATCTTTGTCAATCCCAGTGCCCCCAAAATCTATACCTACAGCCTGGAACGGATTTGAAAGATTTTGAGCCACAACCTGGACAAAAACGTTATATGATGAAGAGTTGCAACTCCTCGACAACCTCACCTTACTCGGTCAGAATTGAATGATCTTATCAGGGATTTGGGTTATACAGGAGTAAATCTCAGCAACTTGGATCTCGACTTCAGCAGTGGAATCACTTTCAAAAAGGCGTAAAAAAATCTTCTTATAGGACCAGGAAGTCAATCCTGAAATTCATTTTTACGGAAGATGAAGGTTTAGTGTTCTGTCCTAATTCAAATGCATTGATGGTAGAATTGAAGATGCCATGTGACCCAAACAAATGGAGATTGTTTATAGACTTGGTCTTAGCCAATGGGAATGAGTTTCCATCGGTCCTGGTTGCATACTCCGTATATATGAAGAAGACGCACGAAAACATCAGCCGAATCCATGAAAAAATCAATTATCATGAAATAATTGGAAAATTTGCTGGGACTTCCAAGCTGTTTCTCTGTTAAAATGCTACTGCTTCCTATGTAAATGAGAAAGCCGATCACTAGATAAACATTACATCGTACGGAACTGGCCTCTGCGAAAAAGTTTTACTCTTGGTCATTGAAATGTTGCTCACGATCCATTGGTCCCGAAGAAAAATGTTTACCTGAGGCCTTAGCACATTAAATTTGTCTTGATCAAACAGTTTGTGCAAGCAATGACCAAAATAAGTTACGAATTTCAATTTTTGAAAACTAAATTTACTCGTCTTAGTGAGACTAGAATCAGGGAAGGAGTATTTGTTGGCTTCCAGATTAGATAACTTTCCCTACATTCGACGTTTATTGAACACATGAATCGAAAAGAAATGAGCATGGCTAGAGGAATTGTCAGCGTTCAAGGCCATGGGATGTAACATGTTTCTTGAAGTGCATTTCCTTCACTCCCACCTGAATTTCTTCTCGAAAATTTAGGTGCAGTTTCGGATGGATACGAGGAACGGTTCCACCTGGACATCACTAAGTTCGAGAAGAGATATTTAGGGAAAGGGAATGCGAGCATGTTGGCAGAGTACTGCTGGTTTTTGGTTCGAGAAACTTCTACCTCAGATACAAAAGCAAAGCAAACATAAAATGAAGGTACTTATCTTATTTGTACATTATTCTTTGCATTTATTATTTTCAGTTTACGTTTCTCATTCATGTTTTTTTTAGCTAAAATAATCCTCATGAAAAAGGGATGAAATTCGGGTGAGGGGGGAGAACCCCGAAAACGATCGGTGATGGGGAAAACGGGAGTTTTATGAGGATTCAGGAAGTCATTTTGCATAAGAATCAGCAAGAATGGTATCAGGGCTCGTAAAATGTATTTTTTTGCAGAACAGTGTTATCAGACAACCTGTGAATTGCCAGAAAAATTATTACCAGTTATTATAAAATATTAGTAAAATTACCTCAACTGAAAAAAAACGTTAGCTCCACTAATTGACAATGAGGCATCTAGAAGCGAGCAAGTGGCAGACTAGCCAGGACAAAGTAAATTGGGACTACTGAATTACTTACCACCCAGTTAACTATCAGTCATTGCAATGCATAGAGTTTCCCATGGAAGGGTAGGTGTTCTCGGATGCTAGTCGGTTTTCTCAAATGAAATAGTTACATACCAAATTCTATCGCACTCTAGTATAATCCAAATTCCGAAAACCGAAAAATCGTACATCTGCTAGATAAGCAAATTTTTAGTACATGTGATGAGAGCAGGTTTAGATAAGATTATTGACGCGAGGCCGACAGGAAGAAAGATTGCACTCCGAGGTTGTGTTCAGAGGCTACCGCCAAAAAGAGGCTCCAGGAAAGGCCTAACAGTAAAGGTCAAGCAGATATCCTATCTGCTCTGCAAAATGCGTCCTGCTATGTTTTTGTAATGAAACCTCATTCCAACCCGTTGGTAATCAAATCATTTTCATCAGAACGGTCTATGTAAACAGAGTTCTTGAAAAATCTATGCCTCTGAATGATTTTAAAGATGTCATTGCATGATTAAACCCATATTATGAAAATCGTTATTGAATAATTCTGTCAAACAACAGAACAGTTCTACAAACGTCAGCCTTTTTACACTCCTCAAGATTTTCCACTAGGAAAATCGGGAGATTCTCATCATTTGAACAATCGATCTTAAGCAACGAAGGATTGAAATTATTTCAGCGACATCAAATGACCTATGATTAAATAGAAGTCTACCCGAAGACAAGAATAAGATACGAATGGTGCGTTGGTGAATTCACATAAAGTGCAAGAAAAGTACTCGTAAATTAATAATGTTGAAATGATGAAGCTATTTTAAATCACTAAAATTTAATCTCGAAATGCTATGACACTAATTATAATTTTGTATATTTTCGAGTCAATTTAATTTTTTTCTCTTTTCGTAATGGATTCATATGGGTGCTATGAGCATCCTAGTTAGAAGTTCGCTCATGCACTTTTTTGACTGAGTATAAGCTCTTATTTCTCTGACTGAGTTAATGATCTCAAATATCAATTCTAATTGGTAGGTAGGAACATACCCAGATTCATTAGATATTTTTAATATTACCATTGATTGTTCATCGTAAACTACAAATGCAACAAACTGATAGTGGATAAAATCCTCTATTTAACCTGCATCAATTTTCCCGCGTTAAATACCTTCTCCAGAAAATAAAAAAAGTATTCATGCAAGCACGTCGGCTCATTACCAACGATTTTGCATTGATTTTTTCGAGAAAATTTCTGCATCACTCCACAGATTATCTTTCGCATGAATCATACTATAAGTCCTAAGCTGCTAAATTAAATTACAAATGATATTTCAACATTTTAGGAAAAAAAGAGAGTGTCTCTAACGGTTTACTTTTATTTTAATTATGATATCACGATGAACTAAAATCTCGATTTAAAAATCTTTATAATGACAGTGTTCTAATTTTGCAAAGTTTTTCATGGCTGGCTTTAAAACTTTTAAACTTATACGACTCTTGTAACTTGTGTCATTATATTGGATGAGCCATTAAGCATACTTGATATGACAACGGAAGCTGGGGAGATTGGACACGGTGTGCATGACCAGGAAGTTGAGCGATCGTTTTTCTTAAGGGACAACGCAGTCAGTATCAAAATTGTCGAACTTAAGAATAGTTTTGTGAAATTTATAATTAATTTACATTATTTTCAATTTATGAGAAGTATTTCCTTAGGAAATAATCGCTGATGTTGGATGAATCTGACAAAAGGAAAAATCTGTAACGTACAAAACTCTTTTGCATCCTTTCTTCATGAACGTGGAAAAACATTAAAACTGAAATAATTTTTTTCTCATTTTAGCTATGACTAACTACCTGTTGACAGTTATTCAACTCATTATATCCATAAATCTTTTTGAAAAGATGGCTGAAGTTCAAGGCCGAAACATCGAAATTCTGAAATTAATTTAAATGAAGAAAATAGCGTCATTTTAATATCGATTTGTATTAAAGAAATTCGCAGCTAAATCTAAAATTAAATTACACCGAATAAATTATGTTGTTAAACAATACATCATAACTCTTACGATGCTTCTACTTACCAGTTTTTTCTTTCAATTTTTTATAAGAATCCTCATAGACTGCATTTCACTTTTCCTTGTACAAGAAATGCAACAGAAGTGGGAAGTATTATATATTTAAGTGCTCACACCTCGGTAATTTAGTGACCTATGCTTTGCCGTGAAGAACTTAATTTTGAATTTATTGCGATAAATTTCTGCAGGTCACAAATAATTGAAAAAATTTACATTACACGTGCTGTGTTTTACGCCAAGCAGACAATTTCATTCAATTATAGTGTGTGTGTTGTGTGTGAGGTGTGAGTGCTCAGCTTACATTCGTACACACCACATGAATAAAAATTTATTCTACCTTAAATCTGGGATCCATGCATTATTATTTTCGAAGCTTAATTTTTGGATCACAATCAAACATTATATCCATTTGTCTACTTTCAACAGCAATAATGAGTGCCTGAAATTTTTGTGGAAAGCACCTGCATTCTAAAAAATCAATTGTTGGGTTCTGAGGAAATATTCAAAAGCAAATGTGCATGTAAACTTTTGGGTCAGTCTATGAGATTATACAGAATCCACCGCTTCTATTAAAAAATTCCCGTCGGAAACTAAGCAGGCGCCGATGCTGTGCGTGGCAGTACTGGTGCCGTGCAAAAATAACCACTTGACCACAATGGTTGCCTTTAGATGCAGACACGGCAATCTCGGCCACCAAAAGCTGCGAACGTTGCTGCGCAGGTTTATTTACGCATATCGGCTTAAATACAGACAGCAAGTTTTAACAAATATAATCATCAATTTTATGATAGCACCAGATAAACTTTATTTTCTCATACAATTGTAAAAATGTTCAACAGTGCATGCATTCCTTAATGCTAAAAGCATTTACATAATCGTGAGCAACTTCATAAGCGTAGGATGTATGAAAGTATATCCAAGAAGATTGAACATCATGTACCTCTTTCTGAACTAATCAGTGATGCACAAGGTAAATATAACATTACAGCATTTTCACGAGGTAGCCATATGTCTATAGGGAAAAAATGGTTCACATTCCACTGATTTCATTCATTAAATTTCGTACTACACAGCTTTAGAGTACGCATACTTCCAAAAACGACTTGAAAATCAGGGTAACTTTGGTGTCGCTTTCCTGATAATTTCTCTTCGCCTGTCAATCCGCTTCTCTTTAAGGGCTGTTTTAAATAAGAGAATGGCAAAAAGACGTTCAGAAGGTTTCAGTAGAGAGGCCCTCACAGAAGTAAAGTATTTTTTGGGCCTGGTAAAGAATTACCGGCGGAAATTTGTTTGCTGCTTCTCAAACATATTAGTAGGAACTTCGCCGACACTAGTCACGAGGCCGAATTTTATGTTCAAAATTTGTAAAGTAATCATGTACTCATTCAAACTACTTATACAATCTCATCAATGGTTATCCCATGGATGTCATCACTAAGCAACAAGCGTTTTAATTGACTTCTTTATTTCTAATGATAGATGTCCGGCCACGCTGGGGCTTGATCTCATCTGAGGATTTGTCTTGAAGAGACATTATCATTCCTTTATCTATGCCATTTCCATAGCTCATAGCTAGTTGAAGGTTTGATGAATCATCTATGTTTGATCTTGCATTTACTTAGCTTCTAGGAGAACTTAATGGAGCACCGCTGCTCGATGCACTCAGGGCTGGGGAGATTATCTGATGAGCGCGTGCTAAAAATTTAAGCTCTAGCCTTCACATGTAGGAACTGGCACAACTAACTAAACTTCAACTTCGCCTGTTAAATCTCCTAGCCTGTTCTGAGAAATTGCATCGTCTCTGGAGCGGTTGAAGATTTCGCTCAATTGTGAAGAACTGAATGAGTAAAACTCAAATGATTTTTGTATATCGTTGATTTTCGAAAGAATGAAATTAACCAGGTATTGAGAAACTTGAAATGGTTGGCAATGAGACTTTTTTCCTGATTAATTGTTTCAAAAATGTAAATCTACCATCATTATATCGAACACGGAATAAAACAAAATTTTAGTTCATTTGGATATGACAGATAGATAAAATTAACGGCATTACATAGATAGAACAATTTAAGGACACCATATCTGGCTCAAAATGAGATTCTCACGATTCTGTTTTTCTTTATTTTAAAAGAGTTTGAGAT
>JACJUY010002900.1:65122-96086 GCA_014220935.1 Platorchestia sp. MABIK | reverse complement strand
ATGATTCGTACTCGTTTGTGAGAAAGGTATGTCGCTCTCTATATTCGCGTCAGATAATAACGAAAACCTATTTCTTCTAGGTACTGTGCAGTATTCAGAGATCGAGGGAGGAAAATGTTCATCATCAGTAGGCGTGTCATGCGGCGATTGTTGGATCTATGCCCGTTTTTGTTTGAATAAATGGACTTAATGACTTCATTAAAACACAATGACTTTTATTTTCATTTGTTAACAACAAAAGTGATATCACATCTTCATTTTTTACCTTTGATATTCTCAGAGGATTAATTCTTTCAAGTAATTAAAATTTTAGACATTTATTGACACATTATTGTTTCTCTGAAATATATTGATGTCATTAAGTTTTACTGGGAATGCTGTGTCTCTGAAATTTAACTTTTCAGCGTCAGTTTTTAATCTCACTGATATTCTACTACCGGTTTTTCTGATCTGGGCGATAATATCTCGCAACACTCCACATAAAGCACTAATCACTGGTATTTTTAATATTCATTAGTTTATGAGTTGATTCTTGAAACTTTTCAGATAATTCTATATTACTAGAACCTTTGATAGGTTTTCAATTCAATAATTTTTCAATGAAATCTAATATAATATTTATCTGTTATCCACCCAGAGGAGTGTTTTGTATAATCGTCACTCTTTCTAATAGCTTCTTTATTCAAATCCTCAATGTTTGTGAAGTTTTTCGATATGCTAATAATTTTCCTGTCTCGACCCATACTGTAGAATATTCGTTTTCTTTTTTCCGTTTTATCCGGTATATTGAACTGAAATTACTAATTGTATTTTCATATTATCAAACTTTTACTTTCTCAAAATTGATCTCACAACCGGTGTCATATTCCTCATAAAAACTGTTGGATCTATAATTGAAACATCAGAAAACATATATTCCAAACATTTTTCATTCATCCCACATTTATTTTCTTTGAATTTACAACCATAAACGTTTCTAAAATGCACTTTAGATTTTACATGTAGTGGTAGATTTGTTACTTCTACTTTACATACCTCACATATCTTTTTCTTACAATATGAATCGGAAGTTATTTCTTTACATGAATTTCTCGGATGTCGTCTTGGTTTTTGATGTGTTTTTTATTAGTTACACTTATATTGCATACATTACAGAAATCTTTATTTTTTCAAAATACAAATCTAAGTTTAACAGCTTACGCATGTTTTTATTGTGATTTGTACGTTTCACATGTTTTCTTAAGTTTATGATATAAGTATTACAAATGAAATAAAATTGTTATTTGAAGTCATCTATTCTGAAATTTTCTTTAAATTATTATGCCTGTGCCTTTTTATGTTCTTAATACTAGATAGACCAGATACATTTAATGGTTCTATTTTTATACATAATTTACATAATTGAAAGATAATTTTTCAATGTAAGCATTGAAGCATTTTGAAAATTTACATGAAAAAAATGGGAAGTAATATTACATAGAAGAAGTAATAGATACTCAATAAATTGTAAACTCCATGTGTTTGCTTTATTTACGATTGGACTTTGAAAAATCCCTTTTTTTGGCTAGATGGGGAAAATTTCCATGAGATAGTATAAAATACAACTATTTAATACATGATGGAAGCAAAACATTTTTCGCCAAAGGTAGCTCCTTCTCTCGTTATTGCCCAACAAGACAACCAATAAAAGGAAAAATATACATTAAATAATTTAGCTTGATAAAATGAGAGATTTGATTAAAGATATTCAAACAGAAGTAGTTTTCAATACTGCAAATATAAATCAATTGCAATTAGAAATTAGTCAAATTCAACAATGCAAATCCAAATCAATTACGATCAGATATTATTGATCTTGAAACATTAACAAAGACATTCCTAATGAAATAGCAGATTTAAAAACATTGTTTACGTTCGTCACAAGCAGAAAATAAAATACGGAAAAAGAGTTATATTTTATAAGTTAAGTAAAATGGTGTATATGTGGAAAGACAGCAAAAGAAATAATCAAAAGAATCATTCTATTTTTCCTTCTCCTAGTTTGAAATGCTTCATCGTTGGGAGGTCAAACTGTGGTAAAACTTCTTTATTACTAAAGCTTTTGTAGGAAATTTTTTTATTTTTAATCATCATTTTTTATACAGTAAATTTAGACATCAACCATAATATAAATTGTTTAATAATGCTTTCTATAGAGGCTATAATCATTCTAAAATAATTGAATTATTTGAAAAGGGTAATGGTGGTTTCCATGATTTTCTTGAAAATTTACTTATTAAACGTAACTCAACATCTAAAATTGAACATCTTCACGATACAATTCCTATTGCCAACCCAGGTGACGTTGATTCAAAATAGAGAATTCTTTTCACTTTTAATGATATTGAAACTGAAAGAGATCAAAGTCCAGCAGAAAGCTTGTATACAAGAGGAAGACATAATAACTTTAGTTCAATTTCTTTATCAGAAAATTATTATTTATTACCGAGACAAACAATTAGAACAAATGATAACGTTCTGATTCTTTTTCGGGGCTAGAAGTAACTGACATGAAGAACGTTTATGCAGATATCATAGCTCAGGACATGCCTTTTAAAGACTTTAAAGAGTTTTGTTCTGAAACTTACAAAGACCCGCAAAATTTTATCATTATAAATAAAGACAGGCATCCACTTCAAGTTAGGTATTTTAAAAACTTTAATAAATTATATATTCCAAATGAATACTTCAAAGAATGGAATTATTCCTTAACATAATACTGTTAATAATTTTTATTAGATAAAGAAATTAAAATTTATGTTTAAAAACTGGTGATGGCTTGTATAACAATATTTCTATAAAAGGAAAATCCCTAGAAATATTTTTATCGAGAAAAGTTTTTTGAGAATATTAAAAAAATTTAAATTTGCACCTAAAAATGAATTGGTCGTTTGTGTAAGTATTTTCTAGTGATAAAAATCATCAAAAATCAATCGATAGAGCGAACTTTCATCAGGTTTTATTAATTTTTATTCTTTCATAAGGTAATTGTGGTGAACTGTGACCGGCAATGTGGATGCTACTGGTCTTCCTCAAAATTTTGCTTTTCCATGACTGTCAAGGTCTTTCAGGAAGCTGCAAGCTACTATTTAAGTTTAATCTCGGCTATTATTGATCTCTGTGACAAGCCTTGCTTTTCCAGCTCTACGATCTTGCGACGTTTAAAGGAGAATAGTGTTGCTGGTCTTGGGCACAGTGACACCATTACGCCGAGCTTGACAACCTCTAACTTAGATGAAATTAATTAATTTCCTAACTTTTACACTTTTATGAAACCTGGTCTAAATTTTTAATCTACAGGCAAGCAGCTGAATTTCTTAAAATGTGATTTTCTAATGTAATTGATTGAAAAGAAATCATTTGTCTTTCTACTCATCATTTATCTTAGACAATTAAGAAACTTCATCAATGATATTTAGAATTTTTTCCTTGCAAAATAACATTTTTACTTTTTCATCTGGCCCTAAACTAATGATCAGGAATGTACGTCTTGCACTGGTAAAAATGCAACAATGGACTCATTTACACTCATGAGCTGTGTGAAATGATAGAGTGGGTTGTAACAGACGTTTTGTTTCACTCAGAGTAGAGCTATTGAAAAAAAATGTCCTTTATTCGGAAAGGCATTATTCCAAGAATTTTTTCACTTGAGTAAAAGTTTTCCGACCTAAAGTTTTATTTTGTCGCTCAAATACTGTTTCATTTAAGAAGTATTATTCAATTGTGTTACATACATAAGCAGGACCTACTCTCCATTACAACGCAGCACAAATCACATCATCAGCAGGCAAGAAAGGCTCTCAAAATTCCACCATTCAACCAACAAATTATCCTCATTATCTTTTTGCTTTAAAGGCATCCCATTTACCAAACTCATTACATTACTTATTGTGATCACAACGGGCATAAAATTTTACTAAGAGAAACAAAAATATTGTACAAGCATGCAGCATAAATGTATGATGGAAATTAAGTTATGCACTCTAATTTATACTCATTTTAGAATAATAACAAATAATCCAATAAATGATTTCGTTCCATGAAATTGTACATCTATTCTATTAAAGTACACACGTTGATCCTGCATAACTTGCGACCGTGAAAAACTTTTAACGCTCAACTGCATTGAGCAAAAGCTCTGAATGTAATTAACAAATGGGATAATTCCCGTCAAACTTGACAATTCACGAGTGAGAATTGTCGAACCGTTGAAAAATTCGTCAAAAGCATCCTCTATCATGTTTCTCTCTGTTGGTATTACTTACAACGTCACCCTTGATTTTGATTCAGCAGGGTCAGTAGTTTCCTAACTTTACGAATCAATTTACTGAATTCGATTTCTCCTAAATGAAATCATTCTCAGAGAACTCATGGACCGATTCTTGTCCTTCTAAATTTGCATTTTACCTCAGAACTGCTCTCGGGAAACTAGTTCGTGTCACACAAGCAAGAAAATATCCAATCAGCCCTCGTAGGAGTCCTACAACGGCCACTAACTTCTTTTCTTCGTTAGCACTCAAGTTTGGGACCTCCTAAGTCGCTGCTGATTGCTTCACGGCCTGAAATCCTCGAAAAAATAAAAAGTGATCGCATAAATTCGACAATAAGTTG
The DNA here is from genome assembly GCA_014220935.1 of Platorchestia sp. MABIK. Classification (NCBI taxonomy): domain Eukaryota; kingdom Metazoa; phylum Arthropoda; class Malacostraca; order Amphipoda; family Talitridae; genus Platorchestia; species Platorchestia sp. MABIK. The sequence continues at coordinate 91,436 of JACJUY010002900.1, read as the reverse complement.
AGATACATGCTCTCAGAATCGCTGTAACTTTTGAAATCCTGGTTTTAGTTTAGAATCTGGACACATGTAAATTCAATAAAAAAATCTGTGTGGGAGTACTAGCATGAGTTTATTGCCTTGTACAAAATTCTAATTGACGCCAATTTGTTGTCTTGTCAGACTTGTGCGAATTTTTCAATGAACTCCATCTCAAAGTATATTTGAACACCCTTCAAATCACCGAGAAATCAATGATGAAAATTACACACCTCTAGTCACATGAGCAGATCATTTAACCTAAGCTTCTCGATGAGGATGTGGAATTTTTGTTCAATTTTTTGTAGGTAAATGTGCATGAAATAACGTATGAATTGTAGGCGATATTATGTAGAGTTAGAAAAACTGTCATAACGTCGAGATATCAATTGTACAACGGCACAAGTTGAAATTCAACGAGGAAAATTAACTTCATCTAATTTTCAAATGTTTTAGTTGCTCAACACGAACTGAGTACAAGTAAACGAGATTTTAGAGTAATGCGTCATCCACTCGCTAGTCCATGTAATGTAATGGGTCATCCACTCGCTAGTCCATGTAATGTAATGGGTCATCCACTCGCTAGTCCATGTAATGTAATGGGTCATCCACTCGCTAGTCCATGTAATGTAATGGGTCATCCACTCGCTAGTTCAATGCCTGCATTGAATTGTTCGTGGATTTTTTCACCTCGCGGGATCGATAACATTATTGTTTGACTTACATTTTACTAATCTTCTGGTGGCCTTTTTTCGGAGTTGCAATAATGACTTGAACAGTGTCACCTCGACACTTTCGGACGAGTGGCTATTAAAAATTGAAAACATGAGTCTAGTGCACTCATGACAAGGTGCTGACATGAGTCCAGTGCACTCATGACAAGGTGCTGACATGAGTCTAGTGCACTCATGACAAGGTGCTGACATGAGTCTAGTGCACTCATGACAAGGTGCTGACATGAGTCCAGTGCACTCATGACAAGGTACTGACATGAGTCCAGAGCACTCATGACAAGGTGCTGACATGAGTCTAGTGCACTCATGACAAGGTGCTGACATGAGTCTAGTGCACTCATGACAAGGTGCAGACATGAGTCTAGTGCACTCATGACAAGGTGCTGACATGAGTCTAGTGCACTCATGACAAGGTGCTGACATGAGTCCAGTGCACTCATGACAAGGTGCTGACATGAGTCCAGTGCACTCATGACAAGGTGCTGACATGAGTGTAGTGCACTCATGACAAGGTGCTGGCATGAGTCCAGTGCACTCATGACAAGGTGCTGACATGAGTCCAGTGCACTCATGACAAGGTGCTGACATGAGTCCAGTGCACTCATGACAAGGTGCTGACATGAGTACAGTGCATTCATGACAAGGTGCTGACATGAGTCCAGTGCACTCACGACAAGGTGCTGACATGAGTCCAGTGAACTCATGACAAGGTGCTGACATGAGTCCAGTGCACTCATGACAAGGTGCTGACATGAGTCCAGTGCACTAATGACAAGGTGCTGGCATGAGTCCAGTGCACTCACGACAAGGTGCTGACATGAGTCCAGTGCACTCATGACAAGGTGCTGACATGAGTCCAGTGCACTCATGACAAGGTGCTGACATGAGTCTAGTAGACCATGTAGAGGATTAAAGCAGCCCATGGCAGTTTAATGATGCTATGTGTCATGCATTCCGTTGCAGACTTTTGCTTAAGCACTCGATCACCTCGCAAAGAAAATCAATTCAGTTAATGTGGCTCGTTTCAAAATTGTTAAAAACCGTTCTTCTAATATTTTTTGGTACTTGGGGCCATTTGACCTCTCGTGTGCAAAAATAAGCTTAGATTTCAGTGTGATTCAAACTGTGTCGTACCCCAGTACCTCCATGTTTCACGGCCGTCTACTGGCATTTATCTTTTCAAACGTCAGTGTAATTTCTCCAAACATAAGAATGTTTCAAATTTTTCATTCTCAAAATTTGCGATAATCGTACTGAATTGCAGACTACAGTATTCGATGATCCCGAAGACCGATTTCTTCAGAGTTCTAGCTACTTCCTGTTGATCTCTCCATCAAAATCATTGTTTATTCCGATTTATCTCTCAAATCAAAAACGTCGCCTCTTCCTGTTGATCTCTGAAATCAAAAGTGTCGCCTCTTCTTGTTGATCTCTCAATTCAAAAGCATCGCCTGTTCCTGTTTATCTCTCAAATCAAAAGAGTCGCCTCTTCTTCTTGATAGCTCAAATCAAAAGTGTCAATGTTGCATCTTTTCTCGAGAATCCGACCGAGTCTTTCTCACCAAGTACTGCCATATTTTCATGTCATAACCACTGCAATCTGACCCCCATTTCTGATGCCTGCCTTCATCAGGGTCGATATCGTTCACTTCAAGACGAAAGTTGGTCTCCGAGAAAGTTTTTCCATGCAACAATGATGTTTTTCTTCGATTTTTTCAGCAACTATGTTTACCGGTAGATCAAGTTGGAAAGACACAATGATTTCAACACTTGGCTCGCCTCTCTGATGTAAGGTCATTTCCAGGAGAAAATCAAATTCGAACAAATAACAAATTACATATTGGAGTGTTTTGAAGACATCGTTCGTTGAATTCAAGGAATAGACAATTCACCGACTCAATGTTCTAATTTTCCTTTTCAGTGAAAGGCTCGAAGCATCCTGGAAGGGGAAGAGGAGAAGAATCCAATCACACATCAATCATGCTAACCGTGAAGATCTTCTATATTTCAGCTATAGGCAAGTTACTATGTTCAAGAACAGGAATCTCCCTCTGCTCACCCGAAAGATAAAGAAGGCTTATACGAATAACCCGTCGACTCGCCGAAGCTGGGTCTCCATTACCCTCAAGGAAAATCTACCAAGCGCCTCAGAAGAAGCAGAGATGCGCCTCGAATTCTTATCTGAACAATGTTCAGGATTTAATATTACTCTTTAATTGTACTCCCTTAATACTGCGTTTTCTTTGACATTTTTTAAATATACGGTAATATGGTCAATATAATCTCATTACAAAAAGCAAGTTTTGCGCACCTATTGGTCGCTTTCAAAAGAGACCATAAACAAGAGCCTCCGAGAAGCTTTCATAAAGAGGAAAATAGTGCAAGAAGTAGCTTTACTTTAATTCAGTAAGAAGAGTTAATTTGTTAGAAATCATGCAAAATAAGAATGGCTTAACTACACTCCATTACATTGCCTTAGGGCGGAAGCTTATTATTAAGTTAAATATTATTAGCTTAAACTTCCAATTCTGCGTACAGCAGCCGAAAGGTAATCTGCCTCACGGGCAACCATAAGGTCACAACCAAATCATTTAATTCATTTTAATCCAGTGACAAAGATTTAATTCGAACGGTTGAAACGAACTTATCAAAGAGTGGAACTAAAGAAGCGCAAACATGCAATAATGTATCTTAACAAAACGAAATCACATTCATCCAAACTAAAGTGAAAGTAGAAAAGAAGAAGCTGATGAACAGGAACTCCAATGCTGTTAGAATGGCTCTCCACGCCATTTTACCGCAGCATGCGCAAGAACTTCCCATGACACCTCCAATCGCAGGCGGAAACAGATGACAACATCAAAGCCCACTCTAAATTTTGCGGTTTAAATTTAAAGGTCACGGCTTGTGGAGAATTTAAATTTTCAACAGATGCTACCTTATTTTTTTTAAATTCACAAGTATGCTTAGTTCCACGAAGTTTCATTTGTGTATGATTAAAACTACTACCGCTCGTAACGTAGGCATGTGTGTAGCTTAATGCTAAGATTTCGTCATGTGACTAAGAAGACGTTCTCATGTTAGATAAAATTATTTAAAATCAGCCATACCTAGAATTAATCATGAATGCCTGCGAAAGTATCTACGTGTGCTTAAAACGCACAAGCAGCACTGGTACTAAGAGAAACAATTTTTTACCAAATCTTCGAGCCATATGAATAGAAAAAATATTTACGTATATGAAGAAAGTGCAGCAAGCTCGACTGACAGATTATCAGAATTATTTTTGAATAATCGATCTGTGCTCACTGGCATCTGGTAACTGTAAATGATATCAGTGCGTGATAAATGGAAATTGTTTTAATGACGAGGTGACAGCGTGATTAAATATATGTGTTATCTTCCTTCTCGCCTGCAGCATCTGTACTCGAGCGCATTTACATGTGTTGTTCACCCCTCTCATTCTCGTCAAGACTTCGTCAAAAGGTGTCAATCTGAAATGAGGAACTATTTCCTACCGTTTCCCGCTCCTCATGTCTTCTATAAACATTCATATTTTGCCATTTTAAGCCATTGTTTTTCACACTTCTCCTTCTCGTAAAGATTTCGAAATAAAGTGTCAATCTGAGATGAAGAATTTTTTATTTTTCATTTATTTTCCTCATGCCACCTACAACCGATCCCATTTTGTCTTTTTAACGTATGTTTTTTTGCCATGTTTTTTGTCAGGTCTGGAAAGAATAACCGGCATGGGATGAGAAAAAGTAAATCCCACTCGACTGCTTCACCAAACGCCGAAAATAATTCTCAGGATTCTTGGAGCAGAAATGCAAGAGATGTTGTCGAGGCTGGATTTTTTCCCTCCGTTGTGCAAACAAACGTTCCGTTTTGAATGAGCTAGGAAGTCAAGGCTAATTAAGGGCGAAATGAGAGCGATGATGAAGACGAAAACTACGCAGCCGAGCTGTCAAGGGGAACAGGAATTCTCATTTAAATGTCTTGTGTTTTATCTTGGTCATCAGTGGTACCTATTAGGTAGCGAATATTATTCAATGTTTTTGAGTTTTACTCAACTTCAGGACGGGACATTCGGTTACATCGAAAGGGAAACTCCATTTAAATTTAGCTTTTTTTGTTTCGCTAATACAACGTATCTTCATGGTAGCCAATATTATTCAATGTTTTGAATTTACTCATTTACAGACCAGGGAATTCAGTTACAATGAAGGAGATAGAAACACCAAACTCAGCTCTTTAAGCCTTGGTGTGATGAATTCATCACACAAAAAATTACAAGATTCCTATGAACTAAGTTACATGCAGAGCTTCTAGCAAATGAATGTAACGACCTAGGTACATGTTATCTCTAAGAAGAGTTCATTGTTGAGTCAGTTTTGAGTGCGATCCATAAGTTATTAAACAAATTTCGTGTGTGTGAGATGTATGGTTCGGAGCACTCATACTGGCTGTGCAAATAAATCGGGGCGTAAAGGGTTAATTGTGACTTCACATTTCCATCAAAAACAAGGAAGGATCCTAAACTCGACCGTGCATTATTCTGTGTGTGAACAATATAAATCGCATAAATATTTTTACCACGTGAGTGTAAACTACGCGTGTGCCAGATATATGTGGCCGAGAGACACGAAAATACAAAACTGTCCAAAGTGTTGTGAATTGTGGCATTCGTGTTCAATTTTCTTAGCATGCGGATGGCTAATGCGTAAGAAAGTTTCGGCATATTTTAAATCTTTTCTTATTAAATAGACTAAGTTACCTTAGACATTTTCAGTTTTCGCATTAACTTTCTCAAGTTGCTAACATTTTAATAACTTTTGAAAACTGACTAACTTTTAATTTCAAGACGAGTTTTTATAATTACACTCACTTCTCTGACGATTCTTCAATCAACTTCAAAAATTTAGTAAAAAAGGAAAAATTTTATCGGTCAGAGAAACATCTCCATTGATGAGCCGTTATTCAGAACTTCAGTGTTTTAATTTGCTCAGCAGATGACGTAATTGTACATCCCCCCATTCAGTATCTCAACACCCACAACAGTGTCACTATCTCATTTCATTTGAAACGGAACTTTTTCGTTCAAGAATACCATGAATTAGAAGAAGCACTAAATTTTTGTCGAAAATCTAAGGGAACGCCGGAATTTACCTTAGATTGTTATGCGGGTGCAATCCAAAATACGAGCTATTCACGAAAACTACTTCTACTCGTACTACTACGTTAACTACTATATGAACTACTCACACGAGAAATACAACTACTGCTACTAAAATAACTATTATATAAATTATTCACACGAGAACAACTACTTCTGTAACTACTAATACTACTAAAACTACTATTTTAACTACTCACACGATAATTTCTGCGTTCTGAATTTATCGTCGGTTCAATTTCGCAACTGGACATAATATGCAGGCTATGAATATCTCTGAGAAGATAATGGACAATAAGATAATGACTTTCGTCAGAAGGTAATGGATTTTTGTTGCTGGCATGTATCGCACTTTACGTGTAGCCTTGACGCTTTTAAATTGTCTTCGAAATGCTTGCTATGTTTATTGCTAAATATTCTACAGGATAGGATTCATCGTAAGAAATGTTTAGGTGTAGTAAATTCAAATTCCTACAAATTAAATTTATGTTAATGAGGACACTAGTGAGGTACTGTAAATTATTCCATCAGAGATTTTGGTATGGGTTCTATTTTAAAAGCCCGTTTTAACGTGCATTGCTTCAAGCGAGTGAACTTGAAATTAGAATTTCAATCACAAGAATTAGCTCAAGTTGGCATGGGTAGTTTGTCAAAAAGGGGCCGTTTAGACAAGACACAAAGCCTTCCTTAATCCAACGAGAAAAATTGATCCGTTTCCTTCGACAAATATCAGCTAAATTCAGCAGCAAATCTATTTTAATGAACTATTTAATTTAAAGTGAAGAAATGTAAATAAGTGCTCCATTTCAAAGAAAGCGTCTCATGTTCGCAGAGTTTTATTGAATTTAAACAATCCAAATAAAAACTCTCACTCAGTACAGATAGATGCTGTCATTACATTTTCAAAGGTAAAGGAATTCAAGTGAGTGAGAGTGAAAAGAAGGCAATAATTTTTATGCAGCACAAGAGCGTGACCTGCCCCAAAAATAGGCTCTCAAAAATAAGGTTCACCTTGATCATCTTGATCCAGTAACCGCTGTACACTTGAAGCTCTCTCATGAACATAATTGAAAGTGATGTATGATGCTTCTTAAATCATCTATATGAGCAGCCCTTGTAGATGCTTGGTGCTCTGTTATTCATCTATATAATATCACTTGTTTTCCCATGAACATTATTGAAAGTCATGTATGATAGTTCTTAATTCATTTTTATGAATATCACTTGGAAAACACACCTGAAAGTAACAGTTATTACAGGAAGCATAATCGCGTTCAGAGTGCTAAGATCTGGGCTTCCGTGTTTATTGAGTTATCGCAACTTTGTTCAATTGGTTTCCTAGAGGAAATTGTTTCTTGTAAAGAAGAAAACTCAGTTTTCATTTCAATCCAGTCGGCGTTTGAAAAGCATTTGGATTGCTAATCAAAGCCTGAAGTAAATAAATTTTTTCGTCTCCCAGAGCCGTTTTGGTGTCGTGCAAGCAAAGATGAATGACTTTCAGCCCTCCCCGCTGTTCATTAATTTTTGCCTTAAATTAAAACTGTCTCTTCTTGCTTGCGTCTCTTTCGCATGAATCAGTCTCAGAATGTGCCATGTGAGGGAAAGTTTATTTAATTGGGTGCAGCGAGAGGAGAAGTTCAGCCAACTGAAGGTCAATTTTATTTTGCCCCCTACAAAAGGCTGATATGTCTAGTTTACGCATGGCTTCGTTCTCCGTCCCTTGTTTTAGTTCATCTAATGTAATTAATGTTTGAAGGAGCACCGTATCCTGTTTTGACTAATTTTACAAAAAGAAGTCATCCAATTCCCAATAATATAGAACCACAATACTCAATTTGGTTTCCATCCTAATTTTACAGTAGTTAGTCGTCTTATTTCCAATAATATTTCGCCACAATACTCAATTTGATTCCCATCCTAATTTTACAGAACGAAGTGTTCTTATTCCCAATGATTCAGTGTCAAAATACTCAACTTGGTTTTCATACTGACTAATTTTACAGAGGTAAGTCGTGTTATTCACAATAATTCAGTGTCGGAATGCTCAATTTGGAACTCAGGGGCGACGCAACTTTGTCACTCGAGTTGCCCTCCCTGACTCCAAATGCCGGAGCTGACGCGCCACCTGTGAAGTTATATTAAGCTCAAGTACCAGAACACGAGATCTCGCACACCGGCTCCCGGTTGGTAGGCCGCACTTGAATTATATCCTTGGTCACGGTATCAGATGCTCAAAATTTGGATTCATTATTGCCACGATTAACTCGATTCAAATGTTACTTTGCTAGTATAATTACCAACTCGACTCAAACATTATTATGCGAATACATTTACTGACTTTCTGAATTGACTGTTTTGTTCATACGGTTGGTGACTCCACTCAAACCAAATTTTACGAGTATAGTTATTAACTCTACCGAAATCACATTATTGTTTGTACTATTGATGAATCTTTTGAAACTTTGTTTTGTATGTGCACTTGTTGATTTTGCAATATAATTTTGCATGTAATGTTACTGTTTTTACGTCATTTTGTTCATACGATTGCTGACTTATTTTAAACCTTATTTAGATCATACGATAGCTAAATTCACTAAATTCAAATAGCAAATAACGATATTCCTAATTTCACGTATCACAAATTGGAACATTTTTAAAATCTCCCTAAGAAGCTATAATAACGATATAATCATTAGTGCGCTCAAATTAGCACATATATAAGTTTGGGTGAATATTTTGAATCTTGCCCGAAGAAGTCTCTTGTATTCAAATTTTCTTCTCTAGGAATATAAAGATTTTCTTCGTCCTCCAACAAATCAGTAAGCTCTGGCGTCGGAGAACATGCAAATGAACACGCAACAGTGCAATATTAAACTAAATGAAATTGCTCATTGAAAAGAAATCAAACTTCATGGCAGAGCATTTTGAATCTTAAGTATGTATTTTCATAACCTATTTGCTTGGGTAGATTAACCTATACCACCAACGATGTTTATGGGTCTTTCAATGAGAAAAAGACGTAAAACGAGAGCGAAATTTTTGTTCAAATTCTTATCGTTTTAGAATCTAATTTTGCAGCCGTTTGCTTTGATAACTCTCTCTTACTACAACAATCGCAAATTACCATAAAGACCTTTCATCCCTGTAAAATCAGTCCCCTTAAATACTTTAAACATCAAATTAGGCGTTTCGTTGTTAAAACATTTCAATTTTGATATTTAAATCAAGAATATGAGACATTCACCTATAAAGTTGACTTGAACGAACTATTCAAGATGAGCTACGCATTGAGTCGTTCAGAAAAAGAAATCCGTTCAATATTTTCAGATCCCAAGGCTTGCTCCCAATAAATGAATGAGCGCAGTTTGAGTTTGAGATGTTTCCACAAGATTTCCAGGATTTTCACAGGATTTCTAGCCATGTACGTTTGTTTACTCGCGACTGTGAAATTAAAAGTTTCTACTCTGAATTTGGATGACACTTTTTTGAAGTCCGTTTAGTTTCGAATTTAACACATTTCAAGTCATAGACGGTCGCCACGGCCTTCCTATAATAACCATCAACATTTCATGGATAGAAAATAATACTAAAATACTTGAAAATTAAATTAAATCAACAAAAATACTTCAAAAAAAAAATAATTAGATGTAGAAATATCCTTAGTCATTTTGAGTGATGGTGTCCAAGAATATAAATTTTTATTCAACTCTTTCGTAATTTCAATTGAAAGATGAAGCTTTCATGTACAAATCAAAGCGAAGTAAAAATTTCTTTCAAGATTTTGAATGTATTATTAAATGATTCTCAAATCCCATGATCGTGGAGAACCCATACAAATCGCCGAGCGTTTAAAATTTCTCAGAATACTTTCAATATATGATTCAAAAATTCCCAAATTACACTGATATAAATACTGTTAAACCACTATTAGCACAAATATTTTTGTGAATTTATTTTTCAAAGACCACGTCCTGGTACCTGCACGAGGCAAAGCGTGAGTTGCGGTCGAACACCTTTATTCTCAGCACCCAGCAACATTGGACTAAAGATGCATGCTGGAAAACGACGCGTAGGCATTCAGTAGACCGACAGATTAAATTTAAGAATGTTGGGAAGCTTAAATTTATGACTTTTTAAGTTCATAACGATCTTTGTTTGAAGTGTCTAAAACTTTAGATATGTATACTATATTCAATATGTCTAAAATTAAAATATCATAAGTTCACAACACTGATGTAGATGCATATTCTGTTCAAGGTATTTAGAAGTTCAAGACATGATATATACATAAGGCACCTAAAGTTTACGGTCTCTTATGTTTAAGACCCCTAAAGTTCAAAACTTCTTATATTTAAGCACCTAAAGTTCGAGAAATGTTTTATTTAAGGCACCTAAAATTCAAGACATGTTTAAGGTGTCTAAAGCTTAAGATTATTATTGCTTAAGTCTCCTTAAGTTTAAAGCCCTATTTAAACTCACTAAAATATAATACGTTTAATGTGTACGACAACTACAATTTGAGACGTCTTTCGTTCTAGAAGTCTATAGTTCAAGACATTCCTTGTCTAAGACTTGAAAACGAACATTCCGGCAAAAACTGGTGTAGCGAAGATAATCGTTTGATCGTCTTCGAAGTGCGTAAAAATATAAAAACGTGGATGCCATACAGCTTCAGAATTTTAAATGGAAAAATAAATCGTATCCTGAACAATTAAATAACTTACTCGTCACCTATCATTTGCCTTCAATATTGAATAGTCGAAGGCTCCTACCGAAGTCAAGGCAGAAAGCCATCATTCCGCTCAGCCTATTGTAACAAATAAAGCTTGTCATTTCAAGGACTCAAGTTTTCATGCCAGGAGGAACATTACCTCTGACGCTTCGTACTGACAGCTTCATATCGCATCATTCAGAGCGGTGCTGCCAGAGTCGACATCAAGGTGAAACTTCAAATTGTTCATTCCCACTTTCAATGTTTTTGTATCGTCAATGCCTATTTATAGTCAATGTTTTAGTTTTGGATGCTCAGATATAGGAGTTATTGTCCTTTTTCGAATCCATTCAGTAGGTGGCAACACAACAGTTACCAGATCAGGACGGACAGTCCAATCAAGCAAACAAACAAGCAGCAAACTGTCAATTGTTATGCAATAAAAAAGGGAAGTGTAGATTTATTCAATAAGTATACATCGAATTCTTCTGCAAATTCATAATCGTTTGCAGTAGTAAGTAAACATTCTGCCGATTCACACTGAGCGGTACTGCTAAAGTCAAACTGGTAACATCAGGTCAAAGTTGCCTGATTGGATTTTTTTAACTCCACTTAGTATATGGCAATCAATAGAGTTTCCAAATACTGACTGATCGTTATGGTGAGTTTTTTGGTTTATTAAAGCGTCATACGGAAAAATCTTTACTGGATCTGAAATTTTCCAGTTATGATCTAGTGGTGAAAATATTGCTTCGCGACACCTCATTACGATTTCCTCACCCCAAAAGCACGGTTTTAACTCACCAGTTCAGGGGCTGATAGATAGTGTTTGTCTCTCAGAACGAGTTGTGAAGCATTATAGCAGTATAAAGAGGGAGCTTCGCAATTGGAAAGAGCGATCGTCTGTAGACTTTTGGCGGCTCTTAATAGCAAGCGTCAGTAGTACACTGTGCGCTTTTTGGTGGCTCTTAATAGCAAGCGTCAGTAGTACACTGTGCGCCTTTTGGCGGCTGTAAATAACAAGCGTCAGTAGTACACTGCGCGCTTTTTGGCGGCTCTTAATAGCAAGCGTCAGAAGTACACTGTGCGCCTTTTGGCGGCTGTAAATAACAAGCGTCAGTAGTACACTGTGCGCTTTTTGGCGGCTCTTAATAGCAAGCGTCAGTAGTACAATGTGCGCCTTTTGGCGGCTTAAAACGGCACTTCAGCAACAGGCTTGCAAAATTAAATGAGAGACAGAAACTAGCCATCGGACAAGATATAAACTTCCGATACTGAAATCAAGTTCTTTCTCAGATTGGAGAATTGAATTTAACTATACCATGGGGGTATCGCAGCGAAGATGGTCAAGTAGACTCATGAAAATATTATGCTTCTTTCTGCAATGAATTATGCTTCTTTCTGGTCTACTGAGAAGTGGGCATGGGGATAAAATCCTCTTCGAAATGTTTAAGTTTATTTTTATTTTAACTCTAACTCAGATGCCTAAGAGTGAATTTAGTCTGCCAGCACGGGACTAGTCACAGGCCAACAATGACAACTCGACTCACATGAGCTGCCATATTATTTCCTTATTTTTCTTCCCATTACATTCTATTTCATTCAGTTCTACTCCTGGTCATTCTATTCCATTCCATTGTTTTTCTCTTCATTCCATTCTATTCTATTCCTGCTCATTCCATTCCGTTCCATTCTATTTCTGTTCATTCCACTACATTCCATTCTATTCCTGCTTTTTCTATTCCTTTCCATTCTATTCTTGCTCATTCCATTCCATTCCATTCTATTTCTGCTCATTCTATTCCACTCCATTTTATTCCTGCTCATTCTATTTCGTACCATTTTATTCCTGCTCATTCCATTACGTTCTATTCTTGCTCCTTCCATTCCATTTTATTCCTTCTCATTCTACTCTATTCCATTACGTTCATTTCCTAATCATTCTACCCCATTCTATTCTATGCTATTTTACTCTATTTCATTCTTTCATTCTATTCTATTCCATTGTTTTTGATTCCATACCATTCCATTCTATTTAATTTCATTCTTTTCAATTTCATTCTATTCAATTCCATTCTATATAATTTCATTCTATTCTATTGCGTTCTATTGTATTTTATTCTAACCACACTTGCAACACCTTTACATAATGAACATTGGTCCCATACTCCAGATGTCTCGAGTTAACGCTCCTAGTCGTTCTCTGGACTAGAGTAGCTCATTAGGGCACTCGGGACGTGCGTTAGAGATAGGCAGCGTCGACCATCAATATTGCTTTAATTTACTACAGTATTAAGAAAACGGGTCACAACTGTTGCTTCACATGGCTGGCTGAGGACATGTAGAACTCCTACCCGATGCAATATCTAATGCAGGGGTTCTTAACCCGGGTTCGATCGAACACCAGGGGTTCGGTGAGTCGAAACCCAGAGTTCGGCATGGTACAGTTAGTTCACTAATACAGTGTATAATTATATACGTTCGTTTTGAATTTGAAAAAAAAAAATAATTATTCCAACTACGAAGGGTTCGATGAATGCTTGTATGGAACCTATGGGGTTCAGTACCTCCAACAAGGTTAAGAACCACTGATCTAATGTTATGATTATTTAAACTGCAGAGGATGCGGGTTTTTAGGCACTTTATTACTTTGCTACTAACGTAGTTGAATGAAAATTACTAGGTGTATTTTACGATAATCCTTTAGAGAACAGTGAAGATGATCAGCCTTACGACTCTTACTCATTTGGGGTGATATATGGTTTACCTCTAGAAGTATGAATTCAGTTTGAAAAAGGTAATACATTTGAAATAGTGAAACATTTGAATCACTGAGAAAATGATGCTCTGCTCCAAATCCAGGCTTGCATTGGAGTAACAGTATTTCCATTCAAAATCGAAAAAAGTCTCCCAGCCTACAGTTCGTACACCTCTGGTCTTTCAAAACTTCTTAGAATTACTCAAAAACTATTGTTGCCACAGGCATAAGACTTTAACAGGGTATGAAGCACATTTTAATGACAAAAATACGAAGTTTCGAAAAAAAAATTATTTATGAAAGATTTAACAAGCTGAACTTCAGAAACACGATAAGACAAAATTATTCATACAGTGAGTAGTATTACACTTCATTGAGCTGAATCTACCATTTGAGTACATTTTAATAATCAATAGCGTGACCTTTCATCTTCATAACTTTTAAAGCCTTTTATTATAGTTTTTGACAAGCTTATCCGTGGTTTCAGATGAAATATTGTTCCATTCTTCAATGGCGATGCGTTTCAATTCCTGAAGATTCTTTGGTGCTCTCTTGTTGATGTTTTTTAATTCCTTCCACAAATTTCAATGGTATTGATAATCAGGACTCATCGAAGGCCATGGCAACACATTTATCTTATTTCTTTGGAGCCAGCTAGTTGTACACCTGGCTGTGTGTTTTGGGTCATTGTCTTGTTGAAATGTCCACCGCCTTGCAAGTCCCAAACTATTAACTGAGACCTTCAGGTTTTCGCTCAAAATAGAAATATCGTCATCAAAGTTCATCTTCACTTCAATTGCAACCAATTTTCCAGTATCCAATGCAGCAAATGAAGCCCAAAACATCAGTGATCCACTTCCATGTTTAACTGTTGGCACAATGTTCTTCGGCGGGAAAGCTTCATCATTCTTACGCCAAACCTTCTTCACGTCATTGTGCTCAAGAAGCTCGATTTTGGTTTCGTCACTTCAAAAGACTCTGTCCCAAAAGCCTCTGTCCTTATCCAAATGTGACTTCAAAGTTCAAGCGAGCAGCAACATGACATGGCTTAGGGAGTGGAGTCATCCGAGGTCGGCATCCGTGTAGGCCTTCCTTGTTCAGACAGCGCTGGATTGTGCGATTGCTCACGCTAGTTTCCTGAGCGTTCAATCTCTCGGCAATGCCGTCTAGCTTCACTCGTGGATTAGCGTTGACCTCACGACACAATTTTCGAGAAGTTTTCACCATTATTTTATGTTTGCGACCTCGCCCAGGCAACGCTTCTACAGTACCAAACTTAGCAAACTTTTTTATAGCAGATTGTACTGTAGATCTTGGGATGCTCAAACGCTTAGATATGTCACCATAACTATTCCCAGCTTTGTGGCATTCCATAATCTTCTGTCTGAGGCCCACCCCTAGATCCTCAGTTGTTCCCATCATGGCGCTAGTGTACGAATGACAAAGCTCTACTCCTCTGGACAAAGCTCTACAGTTAGCTCATGCACAATTTTCTGGAATTATCTCACATCTAGAATGTTCAAGAACATTTTAGACGCAAATTTTTTTCAATATAACAAGTATAACGGTAAATACTTCTGAGTGAAATGTAATATTCTCAATTGTATGAATAATTTTGTCTTTGCGTGTTTCTGAAGTTCATCTTGTTAAATCTTTCATAAATAAAATTTTGTTCTAGAAACTTCGTATTATTATCACTAACATGTGCTTCACACCCAGTAAAAATCTTATGCATGTGGCAACAATTGTTTTCGAGTAATTTTAGAAAGCTTTGAAATACGAGGGGTGTACGAATAATTTCGTCGGCATCTGTATTCCTTGATAGAACATATTTTAATGTTTTGGATTCAACTCCAAATTTTTCTGATGTCCGATTATTGAAGTCTATCCTTAGTTTAAAAACCGTCCGTCAATAAACGAATGAGATTCGGAGGTGAAACTGAATATATTTATTGACGCTTTCAACATTTTTTGTCAGTAGTTATTTAAAGTCAATGCTTTATTTTTGGCTGATCAGACGTAGGAATTATTCTTTAAATTCTTGACCCCACATTTATTTATTTATTCAAATTACTGATGATGTGTATTTATAACAAAAAACGTTTACTTTTCAATTATATTCTTTTAGTTTTCCATTTCGTCGTGGAAGTGAGATTTCCTGGGAATCGAACTATTTCGTTAAAATCAGTCGAGTAGTTCACAATTTAAATAACTTCTTTGCTACTATTGACGAAACAAATGACATGAAAACGCAATTGTGCTTCCAAATTCAGATAACCTACTAGATTATATTAACAAAACGTGTATTCAAATTATTAATATCGTTCATTTCTCTTTTTTATTAAGAATAGAATGTCCAACACAGTCGATCTCCGAGTAATGGGGCATTTTCCTGTGCGAAATTCAACTTTTACACAGAAAAAGTTGTCCCAGTTACGCATAACTTGAGTCTAGCATCGTAGTGATGGAATAGCTGAGACTAATTTTTTCCGTATTAGTTGAGGTTCATGCAAAATGATATATAACTCAAGGATCAGCTGCGTAAGTCCAACTTTTGCCCTTGATGCATCACTGGTCAAACGTGTGTAGTCCTGCACTTATTTAAAATAAATGGTATTAACGAACGGATTCAGTTTTTTGCGCATATATCATATGCGCATATATTTCAACTAAAATCCACTGCCCAAAGTCATCGATTTGACAAGTTTCCTTACGAACGAAAATACGAGATCATATAACAGGAGTAATTTGTCAACAACGTGCGTAGAATTGCAACTCAAATTACAGGAACGAAAAACAACCGACGGCACTGATTTGAAAAACACGTACCTGGAGTAACGCGCTGAAGAGCAAATAATTGTCATGGCGCCGACACGATTTAGTGATGCGATGACGAGCACTTTGATGAAAAGACTTCGTTTCAATGTATTTCCTGTGATGACGATCGCTTGAAAATGAATGATTGTGAGTCTAAAATTGTCACACAGATAATGAGTGATCATAAATCTTGTGTTGATGCTTATGTTCGACTGTGAATTTAGCAATTAGCTCGGCGATTTTCGCGAGTTTATGAGCCATGCGATTAAATGTGTTTTTAATATTACTCAATTTCGCTACGAAAATTCAAGATTCACAACCACTCATTCACGTGCAGAGCAAGAAAAGCCAATCTGACAAAATGCGTAGAGCAGCTAACATTAAAATTCTTTTTTTAAAGCTTTTTTAGACAATTATATTGCCCTGCCGTCAACAGTCAAGGCTTTTTGTTAGGTTGAGTTATAGCTCAATCGTTAATTTAGACCGTCAAAGATTGCAGAATTTGTAACTACATAAATCATCGAAACTGCATAATTTTTTCCTCCATCGCTGTCTTTGAGTTACGGTTTGAACAGAATGAATGTCGAACAAATGAATAAACCCGAATTAATAAGACTGAAATTTACAGCCACTATGTTGTGTTCAGGTGTAGAATATATGGGTTGATGTTGAGACTGACAGTCCTACCAAACCAGCAAATAAGTTAGCAGAAGGCTGTTAATAGTTATACGACGGGAAAGAGAAGCGTAGTTATTCAATTAACTTACGTCGAAGTTTTATCCAAACGATCCAAACTGCTTGCAGGAGAAAATAAGCACTTCTGCGAATTATATCAAAATTAAATAGTATTTTAATCGTATGTAGGGGACATACGGCTTAATATTGACGTTTGACTTGTCACAATTGAACATACAAAAATTTGCCCTTGAATATGATTGTCAGTTGAGCTGAAAAATATTTGTTGCTTAAGTTCAAAGAAGAATTCTGAGTGTTTTGATAATTTTAAGATCAACAGCAAAATTTCAGACCTTAAAAATTCATAAATGACTGCTAGAATTTTTCAGCGTGAAAACTGAAACCACATTTTGTTTAATCTTATTAGAGCATTTCATTTCGTAAGTCATTTTTGAGCGTCTTCAGAAAGTATTTCTTGGCAGAAAATCAGTCAGACGAATGCACGAAGATATTGCATTCACTTTTCAGATCCAACTCACAAGAAGTCTGTGTGTTCTAAAAATGCAGAAGTCAGCAAGAAATGTGATATAGAAAGCACTAACTTAATTTTATGACGCATTTCCCTTCCTAGCTTGATCTCCTAGCTAAAATTATCACTTATTAATCATGAATTCAAATTTACGGAAGTAAATTTTATGAATATACATGAATGAATTCATGAATTACATGAATTTCAAATTTACGGAAGCAAAGCAAAATTTTGCTCGCAAATATTTACTTTTCGAGATATTTAACTCTGTGTTATACTCTTCCGTATAACTGTCTTTGGTCTCCGACCAAAGAAAGAAAGGAAACAACGCTAAGAACTGGAGGAGATGACTGGCCAGCATTGCAATCCATTAAACGTTCTAAAAGAACATTTGTAAGACTGAGTTTGCGAGAACATCATCACGAACCTTCTGGAAAGAGCGCCTCGATAAGGACGGACATCAAACATCGTTATGACGAGGAAGAAACGCCAACAGAAAATGGCCAGGAACATCAACGTACGACTACATGTTGTTTTTTTTCTTAATATTGTGTATTCTAAACGGGATTTTATTATAACTATATTTATAGAATTAATTATCCATGTATTTGAATTGTTTAGGAAGTAGCTCCTGTTTATATTTTAGAGCGTTAATATAAAATTATTAACTAGCAACTCAGGGAGGGGGCGTCGACCGAGAGGCTTGCCTTCATGAGGGGGAGTCAGTAGAGCACGGGCAGCGATACGATAGAGAAGTGGGGCTGTGAACGATAAACTGCCACGGTCCATTAGGACTGAGGATGCATATACCTCTGGTACACCTCTTGCTTTAAAAGATAAATCATCAAATCAACAATATCCACTTAAATTATCAAACACATTCGACCCCTCAACAATATGTATAACACTAATGTTAGCGCACCTTCGCTAAGTGATCATATTGTGCCGCCGAGCGTAACATCCAACGTTACCTGTCAGCTATGATGCTGAAACCGTGGATCGACTGTAAGGAACCGACCTGGCAACATCAAACCATTAAGATGAGTTTCCCTCGTTTACCTATCTATGCTCTTATTTCAAACTTCTAAGTATGTAGGATGCGTATTCTGTCATAGAGTGATAACATTCATTAATATGTAATATCCCTTTCGATTGGAGATGCCTTTTTATTTAACCTTTTGTGGTGAGATGAGTCAGGAGAGAAAAAGTGACGATCGTTCGTAAGAAATGAATGAAAATGATTACCGCAGATCACGTTACCGAAGATTACAGAAAAACATTCGAATATAATATTAATAAATAGTAAAATGTTCCCTTAATGGGTGGTGGCAGCTTCAATTTGATTAAAAAATCATAGAAAATATAATAATTGTGACGAATATATATATGTCACGACGATTAAAAGATTCGAAAGATCATGCTCCAGCGAATAATCTGACACGCGAATTATAACAACGATGTTCCATCAGCGGGAGTAAGAAACCCATTACATCTGAAGTTGTAGGAATGTCGAATGTAAATTGAACAAACGGACACGTAAATAAGCTGAAATACGGTGTTGACTTAACGATAGGTGAGGTTAGGTTAGTTAAAGTTAGGTAAGTTAAATAAACTAACCGAAGTAAACCTGAAATAACTAAACTTAACTTAGCCATACCGAGACCGATGTTTTCGCGCCAAAAAACTTCGCTTGTTCCACATCCACCTTCCGCCGTAGGAGCCAAATCGAAACTGCCGTTAATGCTATTCTTACCTGAACGTTATTTATGCTAGATATCGAAAACTAAGCATTTGAGAGCATAACTTCATTCATATAAAACGTCTCAAAATTGTCTCCCCTATTACCAAAATATACAAAAAAAAATTAAAATCGTGTACGCGCTAAATTCAATATTTACCAAAAATATGAGGATAAGCTTTCGAATGCTAGTGCTGTTACTTTAACATGTTGACTACATATTGGGACAAATGTGTACCTCTAGGTAAGGTGAACATTTACGTACCAACGTAAATAAATTATATTTCAACCATTTTGCGACCTTTTTTATTTGCATTTTATCGAACGAGGTATATATAATCGAGTACTTACATTTTGTTTATTTCTTACAAAGAATGAAAACTTATTCGAACAGTAAAGTAGATTTTCTAATTTTGTTTTTGCAACCTAACCAAATCAACCGGACATTCCAAGCAAACGTAGTTAACATGTTAATAAAACGATAACTTTTCCAAAATTAGTGACTCAGAAAACATTTCACAAAAATTGACCCAACACATCGGATTTTATAAAACGAATTTAAATTGAAAATGTCTGTATTTCCAATGAGATAAGGTTCTCACTAGGTACTCGAGTAACACTTGATGTGAAGGTGATGACTTGTAAGCCAGAATAACATACTTTTTAGAAGCCATAATCCTCATTTTGGAATACGACTTGTCACCGTTTTCATACTCTATGATTTCCTCCGTATAATCATCATTTGGTGCACTTGTGACATTCATTTCGAAATATCCCTCCTAAGTTTGGAAAACGGAATTATGAATCCAAACTTTCAGCAACGTTGCAGAAATCCTACCCGCACAGTTGGATCCAGAGCTTGACGTTCATTTCTGATCAACAAACTTTCTGATCGAACTTTAGGATTTGGTAGCCCTGTTCCATGTGCCTCAATCAAGCAAATTGTGAAGAAGCGATCAAATTTCAGCGAAAACTTGCACTGAACCGCGCATATCACGGTCACTTCTTGCATCCACGTCCGCCGGACACTGAAACTGAGCGAAATTGTGAAATTTGAATTCGAATTGTGAAATTTAAGCTCGAATTGCGAAATTTGAGCCATTGAATGTGCTAGTTTGCACGGCTTAGATTATGAAACTAGTCTTCGAAAGTGATAGGCTAAAAATTAAAAACAAATATGAGAAGTGGAGCACCCATGGTCATTATCTGCTTCGATTGCGGCGGGCATCTCAGCCAAACTTAGTCAAATCTGTTCCTAGGCATGCTAAAATAACACTATCTGTTGATCAAAGTTGCCCTTCATTTAACTTGAACAGTATTTAAGATGAGTACTTCTGAGATAGATTTTTGATATGATAGAAAAAATCTTCACTTCCCTTTAAAATGTTAACTGCGGCAGGTAAAACTCAATTTTTATATTCAAATCCAATTTAAAGTTAATTGGAATAAAATATTGTTGAAAGTCTTATTATTAGTCTTGAAGTCTTATATTAGTCTTGATCAGTTATTTATTAAAATTGAGTTTGGGACTACTGGTTGGTCAGCAGCATTATGAAAATTCCCTCTGTGTACCACCAGTGGCTCACATCGCGGTCAAAGTGTTAAAACATTTTTAAAAAATTGGTTGATCGATCAAACCCCTAAGTCTGCAAATCCGCACACACGCAACCGAATAAAATTTCTCACCTTTTTTGAATATTTACAACATTACTCAAAATTTGTTCTAAGATGACACTATCACAAAAGTTTAGGTAGTTCAAGATAAGTTATTTCTAGGCCTGGGTCTAGGTTCAAGTTCAGGTTCAACTTTTATTTTCTGGAATATATTTACCTATAAGCAAATTTGTTCTTTTGAAAATCCAGTAATTAGAAATTTTCGTCAAACGATTCAACAGTTTATAACTACGTCTTTAAACTTCAGTTTTACCAGCCGCAGTCACAGTGTTAAGAGAAGTGTCAGTGAAACCGTAATGCTGTGGACAAACCACTTATAAATTTTTCGTTCTACTGGTGCAAAAATTATGGATTTACGATCTCTACTCATTGTCAGGGAGTGAGACTGGGGTTCGCAATCATAGAAGCAGTTTTTTGGGCAAAGATTGCGATAACTAATTACTCACTCAATCGACAAATGCAATATTGCTGAGTCAAGACTCCGCCTGTTCGTGTCCTCCATACAATGGGGTTTCAAGAAACAACTGATTATGTATTACTGTAACAGGGTGGTACTGCTATAGCATGACGTCTATCACACTATAGCATGAGGTTTAGTTAAGTTACTAGTGAATATTACTTACTTCCATACCTTTAATTCAGCAATAAACACATAATTTGAATATCTGAAACTGCAACTGGGTGGGCGATATATGGCGGTTGACCTCAGGCTACAGTAGCACCAACATGGTCGTAGCAAGATCTAATCTTCTTAATGTATGCGGGATCCCCTCCTACTTCCAAGGATCGAATAAATAACTCAAAGTCACTCATTAACTTTACAAATAGTTTTCCCTTTAAGGGGTGAATGGAGAGAGACAATGGCGGAAAACGAAGACTGAAGTTGACTCGAGTTATGTTTCGTTTCAGTGAGATTCAAGAGCTATGGGAGAATTTATTTCAAATACGTTTTTCCTCAGAGGTTCATTTATTTCTTATAATTTCCACTTCAGTGGTCCTTTTATTTCCTACACGTTCCTCCTCAGAGGTTCATTTATTTCCCATAATTTCCTCTTCAGAGGTCCTTTCTCGGTGGACCATTTACGTTCCTTCGGTGGACCATTTATTTCCCATACGTTTTTCTACTCAGTGGTCCATTTATCATTTTACCAGCTATGGAACCTCAAACTCATTCCTTTGGAGATCAGCATGAGGTCCATCAAACTTTCTTTGTACAAAAATACGGGCTCTCACTCTAGTACTGCAGGGCATATCAGTGGCGTGAGCATTCAACAGAGACGTCCATCGATCACGATGACTACGAATTGTCTTCCAGAACTGCGCCTCCAAGAAAACCAGATTCAGGCCCTTAAGAACAAATTAGGCAGGAAAAATGTCAAAGTGAAAAGAGATTTGTGGTTCGGCTAAAACTGCAGTCAGTTTCAAGGAAGAATATCCTTTCCTTTATAACATTGCTGTAACCTATTAAATATAGGCTCGACGAAAATGTTGCTCACAGGCTATAACAAATAACGAGCTTCGTTTCAACAAGAAATTTGATGATCATACGTCAGAGCAGGTGCAAAAGGTATTGAGAAGTTACGAAAACATGTTCAAATTAAACTAGATTCGTATCAAGATTGTTCGTCACCCATATGATGTCTAGAAACGACTCGCAATACACGGTTGAAGCAGGGAAACACTCACGGTGTGAGACGCATATGGTTGAAACAAGACCTTGGATGGACCTTATTTTCTTATGGAAGTAAAACTAGTACGCAACGGCGGACTTAATTCCAGTTTTATACATCGTTTAAAAATACTATACGATACAGACGTTTTGTTGCTGCTTTTGAAGAGTTACGTATGCTGCGCCAAAAATTGTGACGCATGTTTAAGGATGCATTAACATCATTAGGATTCGAGAGAAACGTGTAATTAATTTAATATATTTATACTGTATCTTTGGTCATTGAGGTGAGGATAAACATGTTATAGCTTTAATGGAGAGTTCATGGAATTGCGTATTAAACTGAAATTCTATTCGTTCAAGCTTAGACCACTAAGACCACTCCTCTTACACCACTAATTAATTATTAATTATTATTATTAGGCTTAGATTAGTGGTTTCACTAAGCTTAGTGGTTTCATCCAGTATTCAACGATGATTAAGCAATATTGAAATTTTCTGAACTAACAGAAAAGGAAATAAGTAGATACCACTGAAGTGTACGATCTTTTTCAGATCTGACTACGTAAAATGAATGGGGGACACGTAACTGCCATCCAACCCTGTGTGCAGAATTCACGTGCTATTTGATCCTACAGCTCTGCGCTACGTTGGACCTCCCTCCGCAGACCAAGGGTGGGCAGTTGCTGAAGCTTCAAGGAATGGGTCTGAGGTTTCAAAGCTGGTAAATAATAAATAATACAAATGGACCACTAATAATGGACAGTATTAATGGGCAGTGGTAATAATATAAATGGACCACTGCGGAGAAACACATAGGAAATTAATGCACCCCTGAGAAGGAATGTATAGGAAATAAATTCTCTCATAGCTCTGGTATCTCACTGAAGCGTTCTGTGTTGGAGAATAATGAATCGAGCAAGCTCTATTACACACAATTTAAGCGTGAAATTACGCGTGTAAATTTTGCGATGAAGAAATATATATATATATATTTATTTATATACATAACACCACTGCACAGTGCAATCCCTGTTCATGTGAAGGCGTTTATTAGAAGGTTCACTCGGAGCATCCCTACTTCCTTACCCTCTCGTGGGAATGCATCTGGAGGAATCTGGCATTTCTCTCTGTCTTCAATATGCAAGCCTGCCTCTCGTCGCTGTCGACCTGATGCCCACGTCAGTGAAGTATCCCACCAGCGGATAGCGATTGACGAAATTGGAGCGGCAATAAAGCAATTTCCCAGGGGGTGCCCAAAAAACTGTGAAGGGAGAGCGCTGTTCTGGGGTGGTCTTGAAAACTCCAGGTCAAGCGAGGCGAGCTTTCTGGAAAGTCGACGATGCGCCAACTACTGTGGAAAGGCTTGCAAAGCACGAGCCTTCAAAGCACACAGTGTGGTATTGGTTAACACGTTCCCCGCGTGTTGGGCCATTTGTGTACCACTAGGGAAATTGCTCGTCCACATACCGGTATAAATGAATGACATTGCGTCTATTTCGCGACCTTTTAAAAAATAACTGTTACCATACGAAGTGATATTAATCATGTATTGTGTTTTTCATATTTCTTAGAAAAGATAAAAAAGTATTCGAACAGTAAAGTCGATTTCCCAAATCTGCCACTTACAACCTTCCCAAACCAACCATTAACAACACCAGAAATGCGGTGAACGTGTCAAGTGTATTTTTGGCGGTATGTGTAGGGTACCTGTAAAGGGATAGATCACATTCTACTAAAAAAATTGGTTAAAAATTGTGGATTCTCACGGAAATATGGCTGAAGTAAAAAAGTATAAAAATCTAACCAGATGGAATGAACTCTGTGAAAAAAAGAATGAACTGAGGGGATTCCCACGGAAAAGAACACTCACTCGGAAGAGGAAAGTTTTGTAAAATGAGGGTATGTTATGAGAATAGACAAAAAGCCACCCTCTCGCAGAAAGAGGGAATAGAATGAGAGAATTCACAGAGAAAAAGTGGTTAAAAGGAGGTATGCTAATAAAAAAAAGGGCTAGATTGAAGGGTTCCTCCTAGGAATGGGGGTTGGAATAAAGGGTTCCTCCTAGAAAGAGGGGCTGGAATGAAGGGTTCCTCCTAGAAAGAGGGGCTGGAATGAAGGGTTCCTCCTAGAAATGAGGGGCTGGAATGAAGGGTTCCTCCTAGAAAGAGGGGCTGGAATGGAGGGATCCTCCCAGAAAGAGAGGCTGAAATGAATGTTTCCTCCCAGAAAGAAGGGTTGAAATGAAGGGTTCCTTTTAGGAAGAGGGGCTGGAGTGAAGGGTTCCTCCCAGAAAGAGGGGCTGGAATGGAGGGATCTTCCTAAAAAGAGGGGTTCAAATGATGAAGTTCTCAGAAAAGTAATGACTTGAGTATAGGAATTCAACTGCACGGTGCTCCAAACAATATGCACTCATCCTTTCACTGACAAGTACACTTATATTTTTGGTTCAGGTGGAAATAAGTTTCATTTATGACATTTAATTTTCTTATATTGAATGTAATAACCATTCCCTATACATTTTAATTAACACCTACTTGAAAACCAAATACTTGGGTAATGAGCAGTCAAAGAGTGAGCACATGTGTTACGTTTATTTAGAATTAGTAATTAAGCCTTAGCATGTCTCTCGAAATTCTAGAACACATAGAGGTCGAGATTCGAGTCTTCAACAGTTCTGCCACCAATATTGTGTCATCAATATTGCGTCACCAATATTGTGTCATCAATATTACGTCACCAATATTATGAACATTGTAATACGAATGAGATTTGCCAAAGTAACTTGAAAGTAATTCATGTTTAATTTCAAGGAGCGCAACATGATGCATTTTAAGCTATTCATGACGCAAAAAAAATGGGTAACATTGGTGTAAAATATGTTCACAGCTGTTACATAGCAAGCAAAGTTAAATGCAAAGCTCTTCATAATCTGCACATCACTTGGCATCAGTACAACATTTTGGATAGATGCATGAAATCGACATCCTCATAATTATCTTCCTTTAACGCAATCTTCAATGAGAAATCTTTCTGATTCACTTCCCTAACTTTATGTGTATAGTAAATTTTTGAAAGGTATCAATTCTACAATAATTCTTTTTGATTCTATCCCATAACTTTATGTGTATGGTAGGCCTAAATGGTTATGAGTTATTACCTGTGCGAAAATTTTGAATCTGTGACTAAAAAACACTTTGCGCAGTACAGATGTTTTAGCTCAATGATAATGTTTGAGTCTTTTAGATCTGAAACGAAGCTTGAATTAAAAACAAACAAACACAATAGGTGATTAACTGTCTCGTCACACTGGAGGGCTTCTTTTTCAATTTTAAAATAAATGTTTTCTTCAACATTGAAAGCGAAAGTTATTCAGTTTTAATTTCATTCTTTCCCTGAGAACAGGAGAGGCTCGTCAAATATAATGAGCGTTGTTCTTTGCAAACTTGAAATTTTGCAAACTAGGAGTGAAACGAGATAGCGGCTCATCACTCTTATACAATATTACACAGCAACTTAATTCCAATGTACGAATTGTAAGCATATTTTTTGACGGCGGCAACGTAACTTGCTCGCATGACTGAGGTGCGCAACTTGCTCGCCTGACTGAGGTGCGCAACTTGCTCACATGGCTGAGCTGCGCAACTTGCTCGCATGACTGAGGTGTGCAACTTGCTTGCCTGACTGAGGTGCGCAACTTGCTCGCATGACTGAGGTGCGCAACTTGCTCGCATGACTGAGCTGCGCAACTTGCTCACATGGCTGAGGTGCGCAACTTTCACGCCTGACTGAGGTGTGCAACTTGCTCGCCTGACTGA
>JACJUY010002900.1:5413-43913 GCA_014220935.1 Platorchestia sp. MABIK | reverse complement strand
GGAGCATGTCGAACACTTGTGTAGAGCTGATTTGGCCTTGAGGTTCCACGTTGGCACTTTTATTGAATATATAGTTTAAGTGCGCATTCGTTCTTCCTTCACATCCTCCATTTATAGGTTTTTATGACAACAGAATAAATTTCAGTCCATATAAATCAATTTTAAAAACACTGGAAATTTCAATCATAATGTCGTGAACAAACGTTCACTTCACAGTCCGGCAGTAGCAATGAATAAAAACAAGCCATCAAACAAACAGACAAGAAACTTAACATTTGTTAATATGGGGAATAATCAGTCTTCAGTAGAACTGTCGTTGCTTCAGTAGAAGTTAGTCTCTTGTCTGATGTGCCGTGGAGCGTCCGTGCGCCGGCTCAGTCACATTGCATCGTGACCCACCAGCTGCTTCGATCTTTGGTGCAGGCCACAGCGAATTGCAGTCAGTGAGTGCTGCATTCAGTGTTACTATAGGCACTGTATTTATGACCTTAGAGTGGATGATAGCGGGTAAAACAGCGGGGATGCAGCGCCTAAACTTTGAAGGCCTGTACTGAAAAGTTATTCATTGCTCTATTCCCGCTTTTTACATCCGCCATTTTTGAAGCTAGAGCATTGCAATTTTTGGCTTTGCTCTACCAAACTTTCTGAGCTGATTTTTGAAATTTGAACGTATATTTTTTCCCCGTAGACTTTTTAAAGAATCAATTTTTTGAAAACATTTGAATAACTCAGAAACTAATTTGAATTAAAAAAAATCGGCTTATAAAGTTTGAAGAGCAAAACTTTCTGATTCGAATGCTGAAAACTGCAATGCTCTAGCTTTGAAATGGCGGAGTTATAAAACGTCCAAAAAAGAAAATAGCTTCATTTTTAATGAATAACTTGGTTTCTAAGCTTCCAATAAAAAATGTTACAGATCAAAAAGTTTTCTCATGACGTTTACCACACGTATAGAAAGTTTCAGAAACATAGCTACAATAACATAGAACACTGAAGAAAATTGAAACGCTCCCCTCAAGAGACGCATGGTGTTCAGCAAGATGAAGCGCTGCACCCGTGCCCTCATACTTCCCAGCGATATGCAGCACTCCCAAACACTTCCTTCACAAAGACCCCCTCTGTCGTTTAGCATGTTCTTATATATCTTCTCGTGTCCTTTTTCTAGATCCTTCTCAAAAGCTTGCATCTTACCCCTGCGTTCTGGTCAGCAGCCCTAACGTAAATTCCCCTTTTAAGTCTCCCAAAGCTTGAAAAAGTTTTTCCCCGATAATACCCCTACTTAACGAAAGCCTACCTCTTTTTCCACAAAACGCCGCTGATTTTACTCACTTTCTAGCTGTGTTCTTATGTTTCATTATAATTAAGTCAATTAAGCGGGTCGGGAGCTGTTACATGCTGAAGTTTTGTCATTACTATTTTTTATTCAAATCTTCAAGCCATTTATGGTTTGCGCCATCCATCGTGCTCGACGAACAGCTCCGGGTTTTCGAAAAGTGATGCTTTGGCAGCCATGTGGCACCCGGCCCCTCCAAGAAAGACAGTGACCAACTCATGTAGCTCTCTGTAGTCGTCGCGCGCATGATTAAAGTTTAGCTGATTTTGGCAGAAATTGAGGACATCACTGGCCCACAATGAACTTCGAATTGCATCTTCAGCTGTCCGATTGTCAGTTTTATCCACAGAAAGTCAAAACTTTTTGAGTTACTGAAAACTTGTGATATCAGGGCTCCGTCAAACTTCCGGAGCCAATGCAGAGAAGACCGCTTCTAGCAGAAGCTCCAAAACATAATGTCGACAAACTAGATNTCTTAAAGGGCAGTGGTCTCTTCTAACTCTCAGGCAAAGCTCACTTGCTTCTCAGACTCTAGATAGTAAGGTTGTCTGAAAAGAGCAAGTGCAGGTTCGACTTGTAGTCGGAGTTTTTGTTTAGATACTCGTGATGTGGTGTCTTGCCTCGATGATAAAATTATCTTAAAACCTTTGATGGCGACCTGCTTTTAAGTTCAAATTTTGTAACCAGATTTTCAAATTTATAAATTAAAGTTTACTGCAGGTATCATTTTTTTAAATTGAGCATATTTTCGTGAGATTTTCGAATTTAAGATTCGCTTGTATGTGTTGAGAAAATAGGTTTATTTAGTTGTTGCTGAATTGTAGTTCTCTAATGGGAAGTTTAGAAGCACAGTTTTTTCAATCGAAAGAAGCTACTTCCAAATTCCCTATGCCAACGCTAAAAAATAATAGAATGGAGCCAGTGGAGAAGATGGAAAATACTGGCTGTTGATTTCGTGAAATAAGATTTTCATATTCCATGCGGAGAAAACTTGCAAATCAATAAACGGAGCCTGAACAGTACTTCTTCTTCTAAAATAAGCGCCTATAACAAAAATTCTGTTATTAGTAGTCACATCTCAATATTTACAGCGTCTTGAATTGCACCTCAGTCGCAGGAAAAATATCTTTATTTTTCATACGTGTATCGAAAGTGAATTAATTTTCCAGGCTAAACTATGCGTGGAAGTGAATTCAAGACGAGCGATCATGAAACCCCTCTCCTAAATAAACTTTGCTGCACCTCAATTGTAGAGAAATTCTTCATTTGTAAAGAGTAACATGTATTCTTATTCATTTACCACTTTTAGAGCAATGCAAATGTTAAACTTCTTCTCCGAACTTGAACAAATACTGCACAAATTGAAGCAAACATGTTTTGATGAATTATAGCCTCCTGACATAGGGTAAAAAAGCTTTCTCAGTATAAGCTGATGTAGTAGTGAAAAATTTTCCCCGCCGCGAAAAATATTAGCCACTGACAGAATACAATATGAAAAGACCTTGTCATTTTGCATTTCACATTTAACGATTGATTACGGCAATACATTCGAAGTATTGATGAAATTCTTCTTCTCATCACATTACTCATTTACTGACGTCTCACTGTCTTTTGTACTTTTCAGTATTCATAAGACTTTTCCAACTTAAAATCAACTAACAAAAAATGCATTTTCTTATTTCTCTCGTAGTTTTTGTAAACCGTTGACATGGTTATTATAATACTTATTAT
This sequence comes from Platorchestia sp. MABIK, assembly GCA_014220935.1. Taxonomy (NCBI): domain Eukaryota; kingdom Metazoa; phylum Arthropoda; class Malacostraca; order Amphipoda; family Talitridae; genus Platorchestia; species Platorchestia sp. MABIK. The sequence goes on along the minus strand of JACJUY010002900.1, from coordinate 40,849 downwards.
GCTGTGTCAACCAACTAAGAATTTTACTGATAATAATTTTGAAAAACAATCTGTTGTAATGTATTTTACGTACCAATCTTATTGTAATAGTAGGTTTTTCTTTCAATTCTTTTTTTCAAGAAATTATTACATGTATCATAACTTACATTAGCCTAGACTGGAAGAAGTCGTCTCATGAGTTGCGTAACAACTAATGATCAACGTCATAGTTGAGGCAGAACTCTGAAAAGAGTAATTAGTGGATAAATATATCACATGGTAATTCATTGTTTTTGATTCTTGCTGTGAAAGTGTTCTATATTACCGCAGCAAGTGTTTTTGAAATATCTTTTTCTGATATTTCTATCAGTTTTGTGAAATTTTGTTTGATCTGTTGAGTTTGCAATTTTGCAATTTTTACCATTTTTTAGCTTTTTCTTTTTCACCTTTTATTCAATTGGCTGGTCTGGGTCTGACACTTCGCGCTTTATGGAGCATGTATTCATTGCATTCATTACTATACTTGAGACAGATGTTCCTTGCTTTATCTGTCCCTCCTCAGATGCACCGTGTGAAATGATATCTGAACACTCCAAATTACCACAGAAGTCGGTCATTTTGATGTGTAATTCATTTATATTGGTTCGTGAATCAAAATTATAAATGTATGATTGATTTTCTGACAATAATCGTGGATCAAGATTTGATCATAACCGTGAATGATACGAGAAATTCTTACAATAATCGTGGGTCGTGGATTATGATCATAACCGTGAATGATACGAGAAATTCTTACAATAATCGTGGGTCGTGGATTAGTGTTTTAAATGCATGATTGATATTTTGACAACATTCTATAACTAATTATTGACCTAAAGAAAAGGATGGACGGCTTCTTTAATGTGAAACGTCAGGAGAAGCTTCTGAGTGCTGTATAGCTGTGTCCGATGCGTTGCCAGAGTTTAGTTACCTTTTTTATTGACGTGCAGTGGCACTTGAAAAATCATTTAAAATTATAATGACTTATATATTACATTTCTAGGTTTATAAATACTTCCATTTATCAATTAACTCAGAAGTATAGCCATACAACTGATTTCCTGTTGCGTCAACTATATCTTTTTATCGTAAGCTGCCAGTCCAGAGTTAACCTTTGACAAAAGAATGATTTCTCTGTATTACTGAAATCGCAAATGATTTGAATGATTCAGTTCGTGATATACATGTATCTGCTTCTTTCACGTGTACGTGCAGTTCACATCGCAGACTTTGGAACCTAGCCGGCAAAATGGCTAGGATACAATAAAAAAACTCGATTCTTGTTTGCTGAGTTCAACTCGCATCATACGAATACGGATAACTTTTACGATGAACCTACGTATGTGATGTAAAACATTTCTCTTGTGCTCAGTATTCATTGCAGCGTTCCGTTTTTCAACGAGAAAACTCTGTCTCTGTTTGAACATTTCAGGTATTTTAGCATAATAGTGTTTCGTTTGCAAAGTCCAATTCGAGGGTTTAATCCGGCATTTGCATTCAGTACAGCCTTTATTCACGTAGCAAAGTACTTGCCTGCGCCAAGGATGATGCAGTTACGCCACATCTTTTCCTTTTGGAGTCTGGTGAGTGCGACTGACCGTAACTGATATCCACTTCTGTAATAAGGTCGACTGATTTATGAACAACGTTAAGGATTTAAAATAACTCCTTGAGTATTTAGTTCTCTTTAGGTACTTTCTCCGGTTGTGCTTGAAATTAAATTTTTCATACTAAAAACGTTTACGTATATTCATGGGTTGATAATACAACTGTTGAAATCCTGTACTGCCGCACGAAAACACTTTTAAAAGCATTACTCTACAGTTTAAATTCATTAGTTGGAAATCATTATTTCTATCAACATTAATGTTCCGTGACGTGATTAGGGTGAGTAATGTAATCAATAAATATAGGCTTTTGAAAACCAACAAAACACAAGGGAATTTTCAGAATTAATTAATTTGTAAACTCATATGATGGTGTAATAAATTAATGGGAAAAGGAGTAAGTTAACAGTAAGGCCTCACTGCAACGAGATGTAAAAATTGCTATGAATACGTCGCCAATACGTCGTAAAAAAAACTGCAGTGAGAGTTCAAATTCAATATTTTTATTTTAGCTTTAGACGTCCATCACCTAAAAAATATTCCGTTAAATGCTCTCACTGCTGTAAAGTAGATTTAAACAATTTTAAACAATTTATTTACCACAGGTGATACAGAGGTAGAATGTTTCTTAAGTCTTGTACAATGGTCAAATTTGAGTATAGCTACCTGTGGGCCCGAATATGTTCAGCGACTTCTACGGCATCCTACTATCAACGTTAATTCTAAGGTGTACAATAATGTTTAACCTAATTCACTTAACCTAGTTTTGAATTAGACTGATCAATGAGATAGTTAACTCGATATTAGAGACTTCATTTTACAATATAGTTTATATGGACTAGATTTTAACAGTATATTCGAAAAACGATTTAAAAGCAGACTGAAGATCGGCGATTTTAACCATGGCAAATTACATTTTTAGGACATATCATGTAGGAGACAAGTTTTGACATGGTGATCTTACACGACTAGTATTCTGATAGGAAGTGGGACTCAAGATTTCTTTTGAATACCGTGTAAGAATTACTTTTTCGGATCTCTGCAGGGATATAGTCCCAAGTTTTAGTTCCAACGATGAAGATACTGTGTTGCGACCGGGCCTTAGAATAATAAGGAAGCATGAATTTACTTCTTTTTCGGGTTGTTAGATGGTCGTGATGACCAGTTTGTGCATTTAATAGTTGTTTTAGGCTATTGTCGCCATCATTCGTTTATTTTTTGGAAATGAAATCATATATGGAGAGCTTGTAGAGATCAGAAAGTTCAAGTATTTGTAAATTTTTGAATGAATCACTTGTGTCAGCATCATATTCTAGATTCTTCACTGCTCTGATGGCTCTTTTTTGCAGAGGAAAAAGGATATTGGTTTTATTTTTGTCAGTTCCGTGCCATGCTTATATTCCGTATTGCAAGTATGATAAAATGACCGTTCGGTAGAGCATTTGTAAAAAAGATCTAGAGGAGTTACAACAAATATGAAAGGAATTACTTTTTCATGAAGTTTATACAATTATTCAGTGTTTAAGACTTTATTCAGTGTTTTCAGTGCACTTAATTTATTGGGTAATGTAGAAGAAATTTTTTCTACTGTGTGGAAAAATATAACATGACAAACTCGTAAACACTTGAGCTCAATCAGAAGACCGTTACTCCGATTTATGACGTAATCTGCAACTTCTTTTAAAGATTTTGGTTCCCCTGTCGGAAGGAAAAGATCTATCGGTCTATCGGTCGGTCTATCGGTTTCTTGTTCATGTTCGAGGAGTGAATTTTCCTTTTTGGCCGTTTTCTGAGAACTAGGTAGCATCTTCATGAGTAAGTCAAACATTTTATTTCAGCATCGCCCCACCCCATCAGTTAAATAGAGATCTTTAGAAAAGCACGTTTCACCAACTTGATTATTAAGTTTTACTTTACACCGATCTTTTGTATGAAAAAATTTTTTTCGTAGAAGTATGTTTAGAGTAAACATTTGTCTCTGTTGAGAGTATATTTTAGTGTTCGGTTAATATTTTTAGCATGAAATGCCAATTTGAGGCATTTCTTATTCTTATCAATAGTTTCATGTGCAAGCACTCTTCATAAATCCTTCAAGTTTCAACGCAGCTCGAGTTATTTTATGAGGACAATGTACAATAAAAATGTGGGGATGATTTACCATTAGGATAGTAGGGTTAGCAAGTGCATGCACAGATTCGATCAAATACGCCGTCAATACTTTTAGCAGATTCCATGGAGCCGTCAGTAACATGGTTATCGTAATTTTAGCAAACGATAACTTGTGATAACATTTCGCGCTCTATTTAGTTATTTCCATTTGTTTCAGTTTCACTTGGTGACGTCCGTTTCTCCTGCCGCTCGAGCAGTAGAAGACATCTTCACTGCGGTATGTCGACTCCTTTTCATTGTATTGATGCTCAACACTCATTAACCTTGAAGTCGTTTAGCGAGCTGCTGCTAATGCGGCAATCATCAGAACAGCATATCAGCAGAATGAAGCTCTGTGTTTGATTATCAGCAAAGTAATATCTATAAGGATGTATTAATTTAGCTAGATATTCAGAGCGACTAGCACTGTGTTAAAGAGTTACTAGAACTTGAAATTGTATACATGTTGAAGGAAATATCGGACTTTGGGAATGTAGATGTTAGGAAAGAAAAATATTCAGGTGAGATGGTCGTGGTTCTGCATAAATTTTGAAAATTAACAAATTTCATGCTTTCCACGCTCGCCTTGAGCGTACTACCCAGCACGTGATGGGGCAGAAGAATAATGAAAATGTGTGCAAATAAGTAATGAATTTTCATTCAAGTTATATGTGTGTAAATCATGGTAGAAAATTCCTTAAAGGTTGAATTGATGGAACATTGTCTCTAAACTATGCAGAAAGCAGTCAGCAGTATGGCCGTTGTAGCATCTTATACCTATTTTGGATGTTATATAGCTAGAAAGTATCTGATGTGCTGGGCCTGGAAACCTCAGAACTAACACCAGATCGTTCACTTCCTCTCATCAGGTCTTAACCATCATTGCAGAGATGGGGAATGCATCAGCATAATCTCTCCAAGTATTACAAGACTTCTCATTTTGGAAACACATTTCATAAACAAACGATTTTCTCACAGGACAATGGAAATGGTCATGGCGTACAAAAGAAATAGTAATAATATTCATGCAATAAACCTGCTAGCTCGTGCTCGTTGCACAGATTTAGATTCACATATAACATTTGGAAAATATTTCGAAACACATCTAAGCCAAAAATCCCACAACTGTTTTTAGATTGTGGAGATTTCTGTAAAGTATAGGATGAAAACTGCTCTCTGAGGGAAGTTAGTAATATCGTATCATTTTACAGTATAAGATTTCAAAGTGTAATTGATGCCAGAGGACTTCGCACAAAGAATTAAATATCTCTTCTGTTTACAATTTCCTGCGTAATTATTCACACACTGTCTTCATCTGACCGATACGCACATTTGAATAGACCCATTTCATATTGGTTCTACATCTTTCTCTGAGAAATTATTATTTTTTTCTTATTTTTTCAGTTTTCTCGTTCCGGAAGCCTAAACTCAGAGACGGTCTCGCGGGTTTCTCAATGTTTTGCGAACATCGATGACAATTTACCCTCCATATCGGTCCCTTCAAGAGAATACTTCAAGCGCTTTGTACCTCGTCAAACAAGACCAATTGCGTGGACTAGAGTGAATCTCGGGGCGCTTTCAGGCATACGTGACTGTGCAAGAGTTGCACAATTCCTTGATAAGTTTAAATTCACACGAGTGAAATCGTGTTCACAGGCAGATTTCTCTCTCTGGTATACAAACTCTTAAATTTAGAAAGTCTTCCACACTGTTCGCTTTTCCAATACTGTCATTGCGGATTTTGCCGTGTTAAACACTCCATAGCAACACTGATGACATATTAACTCTTAGAGGAAAAATTTGCTTCAACCAAGAGAGTGATTGTCGCTCACGTTTTTTATTTGCACACTCAATCATCGATTGGTTTCTTTTCTGAAGAGTGCAGCATCTATAGCCCAGAATGACACAAATGATAAAGTTATATGACGACTTTGTTACCTCGTTTCGGTCTTCTGAGGAAAGCACATGGAATAATATTTCTCGGGAAATTTCTGTTTTACGGTTAGTGAAGTTTTTGCATTCACCTCAAAGAAATCACCAATTACAAACTCTGCGCTCAATCCAGCAGGTAGGGTGACACGTGCAGTGTGACCTGAATGTTGAGCCATAGATGACGTGTGAACCATCCTCTGAGATAAACAAACCCTCTAAAGAGAATCTTACTGAAAGCAAATAACGTAACAATGCGAACAGCTTTAACCGTAAACGCTTTCTTCAAGTAGTCATGAACTAACGCTTTCTAAATGGTTATTACTGCAGAACACGTGAACTAAGTTGTATAGTTTAGTGAAACAAGCATTTAAACTGAGCAAAATGGATATTTAAAGCCAGAATTTCAAACCCAAAATACACGATTTCCCCAATTAACATCAATAAAGAAGATAAAAGTTTCATTTTTTCGCTTTCGTCGAATTTGTCATTAATTTAATGTAATATGAATAAGAAAATTGTATTCAACACATGAAAAAAAAAATTTTCGCATTTGGTTCCAGTATTTTCATTTGTTATTACTGTTTAAAAAGGTTTTAAAATCTGGTCTGGATTTGAGTGGAATCTTTCCTTATCCATTTTTGCATGCACTTGCAGTTATTGGGGTTGATTACGAACATCATGAACATCATCATCGTTCACATCTTTTGAAAACTCCCTTCGAGACAGCATCTTGCAGTGTTGTTAGACACTCTTCTAGCGTTAAATTGACCTCAAAATCTCCCTATTACATCACAACACACAACATTTAGGTTGTTTCAGAAATTTTTCTGTAAAATAACTTTCAAATCTTCCAGAAATAACGCATTTGAATTTTTTTTAGAGTGTATAAGTGATTTTTCAAGTGTGTATTACATGAACCTTTTCTTACCATTGCCTTTATTATAAAATGATATATATATTTTCAATGCTTTGTAATAAGTGTCAAGGCACACATTTGCTTATTATGCGAGTTTCATGGTCCAGTTCCGAAGGAACCACTTATAAATTTTTCGTGAACTGTTGAGATATTAGTTTCATCCCACTGTACGAATTTTACCAGCAGGATGAATAATGTTCTTTAGTGCTAGTTACAGTGCTCTCACACAGTGAGCAAAGACCTCGATAAATTTTCCTTCTCATTCAAAATTCACAAGCCCAAGAAAGTAAACTACTTGTACTTGAAGATAAGATTTAAAGTGTTTAAAGTGCAATCTTATGATGTTAAAAAACTTTTCAGGAACTCATGTGAAACAAAACAAAAGTTATTGTAAAGTCTCCAAAAAATTGAATCAAAATGTTATAGGACAATGTTGTAAATCTATTTTATAGTGATAGATTAACACAGTGAGTGCTAAGACACTCCTGTGTTTTTCAAATATTCTTTGTGTTTCACCTTTCAGTGAGCAGGAATGTGTGTCCCTCAAATCCCTGGCTATTCAAACATTCCGCCTTGAAGTGCCCGAACATTCTACAATAGACAGTCTAAATATCCCAACATAGACAGTCCATAGTCAATGTTAGAATATTTATCCTCTAACATGAAATGTTCTGTGGCCGAGCATTTATCTCGGTAAAAGTCTGCATTTTACACCGTAGTGCGTCACGACGTCCAAAATGAAATGTACTAACGAGAGTTGCATGTACCATCCAGGCGCGCTCATGCATGTTCAAGTTCGAGAACGGCTGCAGCGTTGCCCTCACAGATGCCTACAACCCCGCGACGGAGCGGAGCAACTCAAATTTTGGAAATAATGTTGTCTATATTTCCTCCAGAGGTAATCATCCACTCTTGCACCTAATGTTTCTTTGAACCAAGAAAATAATTTACTTGGTACAGATTATTAAAATTTAGAGATTTCCTCCCCGCCTTGAGGGAGTAATGGTAATTGTAGTCACAATCACTCCACCGTGTGATGCGACCATTGTATTTGTGGGAATAAGCTCTCAGAGAGGAAGACGGGGGTATCTAGCTAAGTGTAAGAAAGGCCTTCCTTAGGTTGACACACAATAGGTCTTTCGTTTCATTACAGATCATCTTCTTTCTACTAACTACTGACCGCTTTACCAGCACCTATTATTTTTGCCTTCAACTTTTATCTTATTTCTTAAACTTTTTTCAATTTTACTGTTTCTATATGCAGGGTGTGAGGACATTCATTTTGCTTAAATTGTCCGTTTTCTCAATTCCAAAGTAAATGGTGCATTTTTCTTTCCTCTATTGGAAGCATTTTTGTTTCTGTTAGGGAGGCTTTTATTAACTTATGATCTAATTTGTAGAGATATTCAAGCTTACGTCCAGGCAGAGGAGATAATTGTATTTAAAGGATCACAAAATGTACACATCTCGAACACATCAGTGGCAGCCCAATGCAGTTATTACTGAAGTACTGAAGTACTTAGAACAACAAACAACGGTAGCATCATTATAATGAATCGAAACTTTTCAACGTGTTTAAGAATTTTTGGGAAATATTAAAATGAAACATTACATATTACTTCTCGGTAATCGCATTCGAGCATTGAAGGCACATTGTTAAACACTTGCAAATATTATTGTATCGTTTAGAGGTTCATGATGATCTGACGACAGATCTAATTTTTTGTTACACCTCTCTTTGTTTCCTCATTGAAATTGTCATTGGTACTCATGTAGCACTGAAGAGACGTTCGTTGGTATTTAATACTATTATTGCCTCAGTTAACGCCATGAACTTCTTCGGAGATATTCCTGTGGCCGGAAACTCCATCGGATGCGTCAGAAAAACTCCTTCTGGCTGGACGTACGGAGGTCAGTACTCATGTTGCCGGTTGCTATTGAAGTGTGTTGCAGAATCGTATTGAGAAAAACGAAGTTGTTAGGGACGCGCGTTGTGAAACTGTGTGCACCTTGCGAAGTTGGAGGTGACGCGCGTAGTTGAGTGCAGTGAGGTCTTATGCGTGACGTGCGTTGTGAGAATGAGGTTGTGTGTAGCACAGTTGATGTTAGTAGAAGAAACTTGTTTCGGGAAAGACAAATTTTCCGCGAAATTATGAAGCACAATAACTCGGTATTGGGATTGGGCTTCCGGATCTATTCCAGATAACCCCACCACTAGTGCAACACATAAGTTCACCACTTGTAACTTTCGAAATAATACACCTATCGACTTCGAATCACTCTCAAACGAAATATTGAAATATTCTCTCGTTTGAGAGTAATTCGAAGTCGATAGATGCATGATTTCAAAAGTTACAAGTGGGTGAACTAATGGGTTATGGCAGCACGCGAGTCGGATAGGTATATCCAGAAATTTATGTTTTTACTGGAAACCGTTTCCGTACCGTCTACGGTACAGAAAGAAAGAATGTTTCAATCTTTCGTTTGAGAGTAATTTAAAGTCGATTGGTGCACTATTTCGAAAGTTACAAGTGGGTGAACTTATGTGTCCCATTGGTGGCGGGGCTTATCTGGAAGAGATCAGGGCTTTCTAATTCGTGCGCATGCGCTCGAAAATTAGATGCGCCTGCTCCTTTCGATTTTCGAATTAGATAGAGGTACGAAAAATTTAATGGAGCAAATCTTTTATCCAGTTCTAGACTAGACATTTCAGCATTGAACTTTTGTAATGATAAAAAGCAAACTTAGAACACTCTTCAGAAACTTGTCGAAAGCTTTACTATATATTGAGTTCAATTGTATTTTATGATTTTGGAATATCAGTTTAGCATGAAAAAATGTTCGCTGCCAAAATAAAATGCTCTGAGCTTATGAATTTTTGGTTTTGTCAAAAATTTATGGGAATCTAACGATACGAACAAATGGGCTAGGGTATAGAAAGGTGAAAGCTATATTCGTATGAAAAATATCTTACAAACGTGTTTTGTTGTTTGCTTGTTGGTATGTGAATTCTATGAAACGTAGAATTTACTCATAGATTGAAAAAAAGGCTCCTATAATCTCTAAACGAGTGTTGTAGATCCACGCAGCATTGCGTTTCTTAGGTGGAATGTAGCATGGGTGGGAACATCTGAGTATTAATATATTTATTACCAAAAGCTTGTGAAATGATAGCTTATATCATCGTGGCTTAGATTAGGGCCATGAATTTTTCTTTAAATATTTAAAGTATTTCCACCTATGGAAATCTTGTTGACTCCCACAATGCTTGCCCACGTTTTCCCCGTCGACATTCGTCAAAACTTAATTTAGGGTAGTATTGGCATTGAAATACGAGCTCGTACCAATGTGGAACTTTATTTTTCTAGTGGAGGATGGTCGTCCCGTCGACGAAGCCACTCTGCCTCCGAGGGACACCAATCGCAGATCAGCCGCTTCAAATTTCAGCCTGATAGCGGAGTGCTCTGATGAGCCTATGACCTACTGCGAGGCAGAAGCTCGATGCCTGGCCAGGGGTCTACGCCCTGCTTCACGGTTCTTCCACGAGAATGTCGATGCAGTGGATCCAACGAAGCTCAACACTGGTGAGTGAAGCCTCTATTCTTTTCCTGTAAACTAAAATTTGAATACAAAACTCATAAATTTGTACGTGTAGCGTAATTATTACACCATGCACTAGCAGTTCACCTGATCATCTTCGTTATTAAAAATGCATGCCGTGTTTAGGTCGACAGGTAGCAGAACATAGTGAAACATGGCCGCGGAAGGTCACTATCGGCCGCTCTCGACCACAATTTCCCGTTCAACGGCTATCCGCTAGTCTAATTTGGACGTAAACAAGCCGGGAAAATCGAGCTCTTGCTCGATTATAAAGTGGATTCTTGTAAAGTGAACAGGGCTACAAAAAAAAGCTGCTTTTCCGAATAAAACACGGCTAGAATCGTGCCTACTATGGTACAGAAACTACTTGAAAACGTCTTATTTTTTCAACTGGGTTTAATGCCTAAATCGTACCTGAGCAGCATCGAACTTACTGCATACCTTTGGTTTTCCAAATTTATCGTGGTGAACACTCTCTAGATCAAGCTCGCATATAGCTGAGTGTTTTGACACGTGCCAATATTTTATGAGACTTTTGAAGTTAGCTCTTTCTAACCGTTATCCGCATTAGCCGCGAATTATAGATCGATTTTTTTCTCTAAACGAGTTCTATCTAAGAAATTATTCAAAATACCATCATTGTCAGACATGGGAACATTTCGAGCTTAAAATTAGTTTTGTTGCACATCTACTTCCAAAGTCACTATTTGACAGTGCCTTATTTTCGATAGCTTCAGATTGGCTCTCTGGATACACGTTGACATGTCTTTTGAAAACTTCACATTTTTAGTTTGGAGGAGATTTGGTTAAAGAGGATTGGCACTCCTACTAATTGACTTTCCAGAAAGTTTTCTAGACGTTTATGAGTATAAGCATAATTACTTTTGCTGAGATTGGGAGTTCCACATTTTGATTATTTTTTTTCAAGATTTTTAGTTTTGTCGTATTTTGAAGTAAACAATTTTACAACATTTCATGAACGTGGATAACCTAATTCAATAATTTTTGTAACATTTGGAGTGAAACATTATTTTCGTCGCCGAGCCGTAATATGCTGCCTTTACAGCAAACTACCTATCGATATTATTTTGGCATGAAGGTCAAGCCGGGACGAGAAACTGATTTCACACACGTAGTGCAATCATTTTTCATTATTACAACGAGAATGACTGACAAATTAAAAATCTATGCTGTTTGTTTTCCCCAAGAGGATTGCATCTTGCAAACAACACGAATGATTTAAATTTGTTGACAACATTGAAAAAGAACGAATTGTCGTTCAAGAAAAAGCAACAGATCATTTCCTGAATCTTCCCTCTGCTATTCGACTTATTCCAAATTTAGAAAGTTTTACAGTTCGTACTTCACCTCAAAATCGTGAGCTTCAAGTAGAAAAAGTGGAGAAAAAGAACACTACAAGTTTTTCACATTTCACTGCTCTAATATTGATTAAAAACTGTATAGAGTTCCAATTAACTCTCCAGAATTAAGAGTTTCATTCAAGCTCTTAATTTATCGAAGAATTAGCCAAACTTTTCTGGTCAAGAATGTAACAATACAATCATTCCTAACGTCATCTAAGAGTCTCACTGTACTGGAAATGTCATGTGGATCTACTTATTTTTTTGAGCTAAAAATGAACCTGGTTGTCTGTCATGACGTTAATAGCTTGATGTGATATTTGAATATGAACTATGATCCAAAAAAATGGGGTTTAATCATAGCCTCTTTCCAGCTTAATTTCAAGGCTATATTACTTTACAACGGCGACCGTCTTCTTCCTTTTCCTCTCGGTCAAGCAGCGCTTCAGGAAGCTTTTGTGAACTTGACACTCCTCCTAGATGGCATCAAATATGCTGAACACAATTGGATGGCATTAGGATATCTTTTGATATCACAACTGCAATCTCGCCACGTCCACCGTCAGACCCCTCTCATACAAAGCACGTTTCACCCCATCCATCCAACTCATCCGTGGCCTATCTCGCACTCTAATACCACTCACTTTCGACGTATAAATTTTTTTTACCAGCCGCTCAACATTCATTCTTTCAACATGCCCAAACCATCCAAGCACTCTTTCATCCACCCGCCTGCTCATCTTTTTGACAACACCCGTCTGTCCCCTAACCAACTCGTTCCTGATCCTATCTCTGCTTGTTACTCCATACATGCTCCTCAAACACTTCAACTCAAACACATATAGCTTCCTCCTCTCAGCTGTTCTCAAACCCCAAGACTCTGTTCCATACAGCAAAATTGGCACGATTAGGCTTTCAAACAGTCCCCTCTTAGCACTCATACTCAAACTCCTGCACTCAAAAACTTTCCTCATTGCAGCCAATGTCATGCAGCCTTCACTCACTCGATGCCTCACTTCTACTTCCATACTATCCTCCACAGCCACGTCCGACCTGAGGCACCTAAAATGCTCTACCGCCTCTAACACTTCGCCATTCAACCTCCCAACCAATATTCCAAACACTCTACCTTTCGAACATCTCATTACCTTACTTCTATTTACATTTACCTTCAATTTGCGCCTTTCGCACACTCTACCAAACTCTGCAACCAGTCTCTGCAGTTTTTCCTCCGAATTAGCCACAAGCGCTGTACCATCTGCAAACAACAGCTGGCACACTTCCCAATTCAAACTATTTTGTCCCACCAACTGCACACCTTTTTCGTAACACTCTGACATTCACTTCTCTCACTACACCATCCATAAACAAATTAAACAACCACAGCGACCTCACACATCCTTGTCTCACACCTATCACAACTGGGAACCAATCACTCACCTCATTCCCTACTCTCACACATGATCTGCTATCAATGTTGAAACTCTTGATCGCATTCAACAGTCTCCCACCCACTCCATACAATCCTACAACCTGTCATAATGCCTCACGGTCCACCTTGTCATACGCCTTCTCCAGATCCATGAATGCCCAATATACATCTTTTCCTTTTGCCAAGTATTTCTCATTCACCTGCCTCACAGCAAACATTTGATCCACACAACCTCTACCACTTCTAAAACCACATTGTTCTTCAGCAAGCGTCCCATTCGTCATCACTCTCACTCTTCCAATTATAATTCTTCCATACAGCTTCCCAACAACACTCAGTAGACTTATATCTTTGGAATTACTACACTCATACCTGTCATCTTTCACCATATACTGCAGAACTTCACACCAGCTACTCCAATCTACAGGCACTTTACTAGCATCAAAACACACATTAAACAAATGTGCCAACCATTGTACAACCGCATATCCTCCTTTCTTTAGACATTCAACCGTGCAGCCATCCATACCTGGAGCTTTCCCATTTTTCATCATATTCAGCGCACCTTTCACTTCTTATTCGACTGCTATTCACTTCTCCAAGCACAGGCATTCTAACATAACTTCTAACAGCTACCACTCTCGCAACCTTATCATCCTTCACGTTTAGCAGTATCTCAAAATACTCCTCCCATCTCTTCCTCACATCACAACCTTCCACTAGCTGTACGTACTGGGTACCAAATGTACGGCCCGCACTAGAGCTATCGTTGTCCTCAGTGAGGGTAGGAAAGACTGAAACGTTTCGAGTAGTTTACTGGAGGTCGGAGCTGGCTAGTCCGGTGCTATCGGCGGGGAAAGCTCAGTCAAAATGCGATTGCTCAGACACGACGAGGGCGTTTACGCGGCTCGGCGAATGTATGAAGGTAGGCACATACCTCCCCTTCATACGGAAAACTACAGACCGAGAAAAAAATATAAACAAAGTTTTTAGGTTTAAACTGTTTCAAAAGCAAACTCTAATCAATAACGCAGATAACACCGTCCGCCACCGTCCAACAAAAAATATAACACTATAAAACTAGTTAAAACAATAATGCCAAGCAAAATGTTTAAGTACATCAACGCAAAGCAAAAAGTATAGGGGCGGCTGAAGCGATAAAACAAAATATGCTAGTTATAACTCATGAAGAAATTAATTACTAATTTTACCGCGAATTTAGAAAACGAAGTCGACATCGAGTTCTAGCGTAAAAATTAAATACACGAGTAAAACGCCAGTAAGAAACCACTATTGCCATAAACATAAGCGCAAAAATATGCTACTGAAAATGACGATAATAACAATTCGCCAATTTCCATTAACACATTAGCGACCTACATTCCCAAAGACAATACATTCTGTTACATCGAATTTATTACGGTTTGCAGACAAAAAATAAATAAACAAATTAGGAAATAATGCAATAAAAACTGGATAGAAGAATTTTGAAACCGCAAAATATTGGGAAACAAGTAAAATGTTATTACCACCTAACGGCGAAAAGGAAAACACATTTCAAGTTTTAACTCCGCCGATTACACCAACTTACAACCATGGTTACACAAAAAGCACACAGATAAACGATTAATAGGTATTACTAAAAATGAACGAACAAATTGTAAGCCAAACGAACGAACAAATTGTAAATTGTAAATGAACGAAGAAATTGAAAACCAAATGACCAATCATCAAAGGTAAAAATTGAGTCAAATTAAGTCAATTCCTCTCCCATAGCGTCGAAGTTGTTCACAATGTTTATTAGTTCCGTACTAGGACAAAAAAATAACAAATATTGTAGATAAAATCATAGTCTGAAGGTAATTAAACACTCGCCAAACAAAACAAAAAAAATCTCAATTAAAAAGTGTTTGACCTCAATGGAACTGTTTAGGAAAAAACAAGTTTAGGAAACTATTCAATTGCCATGCACTCTCTAATAGCAAGTTACTAAAAAATAATAATGCAACATTATTAACAATAATACATTGTTCTAATTGTTTAAATTTTCTGAATTCTAATTTTAAATTTTCCCATCTCTGATGAGTGGCAACAAAAAGAAAACTTAGAAGAGTGCTAGAAGAATGACTCAGAATTTGTGATACTATTGATTTTGTCTTGAATAAAGACAGGAAGCAGCTCGCAAGTTACTCACTTGCCAACACACACACGTTACCTGAAATTGAAAAAAAACGAGAAGATTAGCATGGCCAGGTACAAATCAACATCAGAATAAGTACCCAATGATACAGCTAAATAAAAATTTCAAATCAATTCATTGTATGTTAAAACAAGCGTCAAGAGTTGTTGTCGACCAGACTTGACAACAGCTACTTCTAGCGGTGTTTTCGGGAAATTTCCAGTCATCTTTTAATGCTGATTCAAAGGGATGTGATCTTCAATTTAGCTTCCGATGATACATTCAAATTATTTTTTAATTTATGCTGAGGTGTCGAGCTCGACCGTCTCACGGAAGTAACGACTGTGTCAGGGAGTGCAATTCGCAAACACGGAATTCGATCACAAAAATGTCAATTCAGCAGCAACATTCGAGCGAACGTAAGCGTTGATTGGTATGAGCCAAGAAAAGAACAAACAAAAAACTAGCTATACAGATCGTAAGAACATCCGTAATCACCCAAGCACGCAATCTGTTGCTACAACTAGAAGCTTAAGGTTCAAAAAACTCAAGCTTAACATAGGGTAACAGAAAGACATCTGCTTCTAGCGAATGAAAACACTATAACTATAAGCACAAGCGTGTACGAGATTAAAATGAAGCATAAGCAAAAACACAAGAAATGCGTTAAATACATAAGCAACATACGTAAGAACATACTTATTACGGTACACATACACTAATAGTTGTCAAAGTAAAAATCAATGTTGACGTAAACGCTCTGAATTTTAATCGTTCAATCAGTTGTAAATTGTCCCGTGGAAAACTTTAGTGGACTTAACGATAAATTGCATTCTTTTACGATTGATATATTTCAAATTACATAGCATAAAACTTTACTGATCATGAAATTCGAGTAGGCTTGCGTTGAAAGAATTTTTATATATCTCAAGCTTATATATCCATGAAAATAGTTCTCCATCAGTGCGTACGGTTTTATGACGCACTTGATCATTTAAACGCGCTCAGAAAACATTAGATACAGCCTCTCTCATTTAACAAATGACTAAGAAATAAATTAAATATTGCTCTTACTTTCAATTAGTGTGCACTCGACAATTATTCGTCAATCGTACAAAACACATCTTATTCATGACAATTCACCAGTCATATTCATGACTATTCACCTAGTCATCTTCATGACAATTCACCTAGTCAAATTCATGGTCACGCTGTCGTCTATCCATTGTCTGGGCATTGTTGCCAGTCAGAGTGACCGGAAATACGTCGTCTCACTGTCTAGCGTGTCTTACGCCTTGCTAGAGTTAGATGCCTGGTGCAGCCTGAGCTGCGTGCTGCTCTGCACACTAGCTTTCTATTACTCGTTACTCTTTTCTAATTACCAGACCCCCACGTGTAGTTAATTAATAGGAACCTTTCGCCTCTCATTTTTTCCTCATTACTTATTATTTTCGTTTGGTACTTCTACAATTCGCCAGCACAATGGCAACAGCAATCTACAATGCTAACCTCTGACCGTCATGGTATCAATGGTATTCGTTTCACCACTTAGATTAAGAACTAAAGTCAGAGTACCATCGCAATGTGCGATTACAGCTTCTCTCAAAGCTTATTCACTTGTCTGCGTGCATTAATTCAAAACTATTCCTCGACAGTATTACTCAACATCGCTGGTAAATTTACCTGGTAATCTTAAAGCATTCTCCAGATATATCCACAGCCTTGTAATGCAATTATCGGTGCCATTTACCTCTCTGGGTTTACCATTTACGTACACTAGAAGAGTCTTTCTCTTCTTTATTTTATTTTCGCTCTCGAGCGCCTCGCTCAAGGTTCCTGCTTCTCTTTTTGCTCTCTATTTTTCTCACGTATTTCTTCTCTCATACTCAGAGCAATGACATCAGGTATCATCAAAATAACATCCACTGTTATTTACTGCACTAGGAAGAGTACTTTTACTTCTTCCGACTTTTATTTATCACTATTGTCACTGTATATTTCATCATTATTTTTTCTCTTGCTAAGCTTAGTCCTCCGCTGCATTGTACTAATCGTACGCTATCTATCAATTCCTGTCCTCTTAATACAGCGAATTGTTCTCTCAATAATGGATCCCTTGATCCGTAGTACTCTCTCGAAACTCTACTGCAACGATTCTCTTGCAACAATTTTCTTCTTATTCTCTAATGCTAGAACGTTGAGTTTTACAAAGGTCTTCAGCATTACCTTTGGGCAAAATGACAGGCACTACTTCCCACCAGCAACATCCTACCAGACGCAACCAGCAAGAAAACTCGAATATGAACGTCAAAAATGACACAGTAAATGACCATATTGTCACTCCACTAATTACTCTGGCTTAGGACTCTGGTTACTAGTTACACTGCGGCTGACACTGACTGTTTTTATAATGTTTGTATCTCTGCTACTCTCGAAATATCGCCTTTGCAGTCACCAACCAATGCTCTTCCTACCCGCACAATTTAGCAGAGTCCACTGTACTTGACTGGGTTTGCAATAGATCTCATCGTCGTATACGAGTGGCATTAAACATATCCAGCATTGTTGCAACAGACTGAAGAAAGCATCTGGTCGAACTGAGTGGCATTCACGGTAACCTATGGCTCTGTCGCCAATAGATTTACTAGTTCAGGCGGTCTAGAATGCTCGGACCGCAACCTAATTTTAGCGAAAACATAGTGGGTTAGATTATTCTTTACCTTTTTACTTACGATAGTAACATTATTTTCCAATTTACTCGGTCCAACATCTCTTTTCACAGAAATTTCAGCCATATTTACGTTATTAATTTGTTGTCTAGGTATTAAACATATTACATCACTGCTCAACACAGCTTAACAGTAGCTCAAACGCAGATTTATACAGTGATTACAAAAATACATAAATAAGTTAGAAATTCAAATTACTTCCAGTAACACTCGTGTATAATATAGAAATAGAAAAATGACTGCTTGCGCTCACTGCAGTGCAGCCTTCGTTTGGCCTCGACGTCTGCGCGCACTGGCTAATGCACAAAAACTGCCCGACAAAAACTCTACCTCTGCTGCTGCACGCTGTCTGCCTCACGCGCAACGAATCTCTAGGCTGCTACGGTACTGTAACAATTATAACAATTAATTGTTGATGCTATACTTATCTTAAATTGTAGTTTCAGTTGTCGCACGATGTCGCACGATCTCCGCAGTCGTTGTCGGCGATGCACCGTTACTATTTCGTCCGTAGCACGAAGATAACGTAGCTGTAGTTGGCTTAAAACCACGTCGCACTGTAGTTTTTAGGTCTGTAGTAACCCGTAGATCTTTGAACATCTCTGTAGACTCTGTCCTCATTCGCGGTTTCTTGATGCTCTGACTGTCTCTGCAGATCCTCTTCTTAGACGTTATAGTTCTTGTCGTCACCAGACGATCTTCACGATAGTTCTCTTGATTCTTGACGACCGTGTTGATTTGCTGTAGTCACTAGATCTTCTTCTCAAGCTTCTGTAGGTTTCTCGTCGAATTTCTTCAACTTCTTCACAGCCTTGGTAAACAAATTCTTTCGTGGGTCCGTCGAATCTCTGGCCACCAAATGTACGCCCCGCACTGGAGCTACCGTTGTCGTCAGGTAGGGTAGGAAAGACTGAAACGTTTTTATCAGTTAACTGGGGGGTCGGAGCTGTCGAGTCCGGTGCTATCGGAAGGGAAAGCTCAGTCAAAATGCGATTGCTCAGACACGACGAGCGCTTTTACTCGGCTCGGCGAATGGATGAAGGGAGGCACATAGCAGCATACTATTTGAATTCTTCACTCTTGCCTCACTCTCCACCTGTCCTTTCCTAATTCTCTTCACTTCCTCCCAGAAAACCTTCCTTCTCTCCATAAAGTCCCCTCCCAACTTCCACCCCCACTCCTCATCCGCCGCCCTCATTACTCTCCTTACCATTCTTTTTATCGGACGCCCCCCCGGGTTTCGTCTCACAGCCGTTCCTACACCTCCGTTCCACCATTCACTCCCCTTTTTAATCCTTCCTCCAACCATCCTTACCCCACACCCTTCCCTTGTACATTTTTCCACCGCATCTCTAAATAACTTCCAATCCCCTTCCACTCCACCATCCTCACTTACCTTCACCCTCCCATACTCTACTTTCATCTTCTGATACTCACACTCACGTTCAGATTCATGCAACTTGTTTACATTTAACACCTTCCTTCCACTCCTCATTTTTACACCTCCCCACACTCTACTTACTCTCAACTTTCCTTCTACTAAGTAATGATCCGATATCCCATTAATCTCACCATGGAATACATGCACGTCAAGCAAACGACCAATCACTCCCCTGATTATTCAAATATAATCCATCAATGCTATCTCCACTATCACACATCCATTCACACTCACATATGTGTACTTGTTTATACTCTTTTTCTCAAACGTACTGTTCTCAATAATTAACTTACTCTCTGTACACAATTCCACCAAATATTCACCACTCTCATTCACCCCAGCTACTCCATACCTGCCAACGACACCATCCACCACCTCACCATCCACTCTCGCATTCAGGTCCCCCATCACCACAACTCTACAACCATTCGCCACACTTGCAACACACTTAGACAACTTCTCCCAAAACTCCTGTCTCTCCATTTTACTCTCACCCACATTATTCTTGCACACACCTCACCCCATTCAACTACTTTCTTTCTGATTCCTTCACTCAATAATATAGCCACACCCTCTCTTGCATGTCCCTCACGCACCTCAGATATTCTTCCACACACACTCCCAAACATCAACTCATCACTTCCTTTCAATTTCGTCTCACTCAGGGCCAACACATCCATCTTCCGACTCATCATCATTCTTCCAATCTCTTCTCTCTTATTCCCAGTCGTTCTACTTCCACACCATTTGCGGGGTCTTTCGACCCCTCTCACCCCCTTTATTGGCCTGCTGCCTCTCGGGAAAATCAATACAGAGGAGGGGAACCCCAGTCCCCTCGCTCCGTCCACTTTTGTCACCTCGTACGACACCCAGCGGACCACGGTGGGAGAATTCTAGAACCCCCGAAACAATGTTATTCCGAAACAATATTATTGATCAACATAAAAGACTAACCAGCGTAAAATGAGTGAAAGCGTTGGCCAAATGAGATAGGGCAAAAATTTCACACAAAAGTTCAAATGGAATTAGCAAAAACTTACGTGAACTGTTCAAGAATTGCGAAAATTATCAACCAGATTCCTTTGAAGTGGTGAAATGTTTTTCCATGTGTATTTTCAATTATTCTTAAAAATTCCACTCTGGCTAGAAATGATCTATTTTGTTCCTTAATCATGGTTTTTGTGTTGATCGTAGGCTTCTGATGGGTTTCATAGACCCGTTTCTTCACTCAATGTTTTAAAGCAAACGTTTTTGCCCTACATGTTGCATCACACTGTATAGCAGCTTACAGCCAGTGCAGTCAACGAAGGAAAAATTATGTTTTGAAGAAATTTCTAACAAATATTTTGTATATACGCCATACACATCATAGATGATTTTGTTTCATGGGCATTTTATAACAGATGAATACTACTTCTGGGTGAGCGTCTACCAGGCTCAAGATGAAGTGTGGAGGTGGCAGGACGACGCATCGTTGCTGAGTGACTTCTCTTGGTGCTTCATCCCAGCACCCAGTACCGAAGCACCCACTACCCCAGCACCCACTACCCCAGCACCCACTACCCCAGCACCCACTACCCCAGCACCCACTACCCCAGCACGATCCTGCGTAAACTGCGCCGCTATTCACTTCACTAACAAGCCTCACAAGATTGAGTACTACCGCACTTCTTGCACTGGCGATGAAGTGAAGTGCATCCTTTGCTATGACCCCAACAGTCTTCCAAAGAACTAAGGAGCTAAAGACAAAGAACTAAGGAGGTGTTCCGACCTAACGCTCTACGGCAGGATGACGCTTCTGAAAATGACTCTAGACTCTAGATAAAATGAAAAATTTGGCCATATAGATTAGTATAGGCTCTGTGTTTCTACACATTTCCTATGACACATTAGAAACAGCTAACATTTTGAACAAGGTTTTCATGACATCAAAGATGTAAAGTTTTGGAAACAATTGTTAGCACAGGTCTTAAACAATCCAGTTAAAGAATTAATACAATTAAAAAAATCTAACGCTAACGAGCAACTTGAGACAAGTTTACAAGGATCATCATGAGCACCTGAGTGACTGTTCTTTCGAAATGGTTCCCACCGCTACTGCATGAATTTCAGTGATAGGGATCTTGTCCTAGAGCCCTGAGCATTATAGCTAATATTGAGAATTTCTTACGGTTATTTCATGTGCAAGAGTCAGAATTGAATTGCATCTTGTACTGCAGCCATGGACTTATTTGGAAACACACTCAAAAAAGTAGAGTTTTTTCTATTTTTGCAGTTTTTGGTAGAGTGTTATTCCTCCAATTAAGTCTCCTTTAATTCCGGTAATTAGGCGCTCATTTTTATTGTGAACAACATTGCCAAATAAAAGAATACATCGTATGTAGTTAAGAGATAGAGTTGATTTGTCATTCAAAACTATAGTGCTCTTCCGATGATCAAAGACGGGTACGTAGATTAATTAGAATCTATGGTACGGGTAGAATCTACGTACCCTGCTCTGCAGTAAATTTGTTTATTTTTGCAGTATATGTAGAAAATTGCCGAATGAATTGTCTTGAGGGAACAAATATTAAACGTTACATAACTGCGAATTTTCGTTAGGGAATCGGACTTTCATTCTCATTCAAATCTAAAATCCATAAATGAATTACGAATGTCAGTGTTTTTTTAGCTTAGTTTGTCAGTATTATGAAATGAAATAATTTCAAAATGAAATTATGGAAGTCAGTATTTTTTTAGCGTAATTTGTTTTAAATTTAAATTCTCGGAAACACTGGTATGTTTATATTTTTTACTTGTTTTGTGTGTAATTTGGAAGTATTAAGGTCTATTTTGGAAAATGAATAATAAAATTAAGCAACCGCAGGTTCAGTTCTTTGAATTACCCACGAGTTACACCCGAAGAGCGAGAATTTTGATTTTTTGCAAGACTACAAGGCGGGGTGGGGTACTAGTGCACTCAAATGAAAGTAGTACTTCAGCGGTTTTCGAAAGCCATACATCCCCGATTAGAAAAAGACTAGCTTGTGTTCATCAATACTATTATTATAGTCAATGTTCAACCTACGTCAAGTGGAAGTCACTGAAGAACTTGGTGAAGTTTGAAAACAAGTGGCACCATTAAAGTTCAAAATCTGTGTGTCTCGGTTGACACATCTCGCTACGCTCGCAAAAGAAGGCGCGAGATTTTTAAAGATATTACCGGATGAAATGAGAACAATGATGCAAGACGAAGATAGTCGAACATGAGGCCGGTTGCATGTTACGCCGCGTTTTCGCCTGACAGAGACAGCGAAACAGAGAATTTACCGAAATACAAATCTAAACCCACAGCAGACCCATGTCACAAATGTTGCTGATTCTGAACGGGTAGCTTGGGTTGTCGCAAAGGAGCGCTTGTTTCAATTGGTATGCTAACGAGGACAGGTGCTATCAGTATACCTGTGTGTGGCTCAGGTATCCTGTAAATTAGAGGGACACTATGTCCCCAAGTTGCGCTGATGGATAATGATTTTTATATAACATATTAAGGGTGACTTGTAATGAAATACTGCTTTCGTTTCTGGAGATCATACTGAAAAACATTACAGATTAAGTATCAATTCAACCCATAATTGATCAACTCTATATTTATTAAGTTAATCAGGGTAAAATTTACCAAGTAAGTCAACGTAAAAAAAAACACAAAATAACTTAGCATAGAATTGCAGCAATTCAGCACAGTATTTGCGGAGCTGACCTTGACACAATGTTAGTTGCATTTTGGAACCAACACAACAGCAAAGCAGTAAGCGGGCGCGAAGTATGAGCGACAAAATGAAAGGATTATTTCAAGGATATTTAATTCCAATCAAGTTTGGTAATCGCAGTACCTCTTTTCAAATTCAAAGAATTTTTTCGGAACTAGGATTACATTCTTCTTAATAATTATTTCAATATGTCATTTTCGCTAACACTTCCGGCGCTAAATAGGAAAGAAATATGTTATTCGTCAAATAAATAACTAAGGAAATTATTAAGAGATATAAGAAATGGAACAGAAAAGAGAAATATTAGAGAAAATCTGTTAGTGAAACTGATTACGCATGAATATTAAGATAAATAAAACATTCATGCATAATCAGTTTCTCCTATAGATTCTTTCTAATATTTCTCTTTGCGGTTCCATTTTCTATATCTCTTCCCAATTTCAAGGAATTATGAAAATACGATGAAAACAACCATTTTAATACTTTTTACGGATGAAAGGTAAATAATATGAGTTACTTCAGAGCTGATAAAGTGAAAGCATCATCAAAAAAAAGTATTAAAATGGAAAACTCCTTTCAGGTGTCACGAGACAAGGGTCCTGCCCCTCATTAATTTACATTAACAAGGAGACCGGATTCTCGGAAGTGAGGAATTGGCATACCACTATGAAATCATGAAATACACAAGAAAATACAGGCAAACCAAAATACACAAAGTATTAAGATTCAACGAACATAAATTAGAACATACTAAAATAATGGCGGTACTCACCGAGTTCAGAGACCCACTTACAACAGCGCGTTTCTGTACACACCCGCTTTGACGAGATACTGCTTACGTCGTCAGGTGTTTGATACACAAGATGTTGTTGCAAAAAATTTTATGATTACGGTAGAATATCCTATCACATGTTTATGATACAACAACCTATCGTAAAGGTGTAGTGCACCTACGATTACCTCAAACACACTACCCTCTATTATATACACATTAACGCGAAGTACAGAATCGTGAGTTATACGAGTGCTATCCTAACGATTTGGCCGGCCAACACCCCCCACTACAAATTAACTGCACACAGAATACATGACAAAATACAACTTCTCCTATATTACGTTTCCAACAACACAGGACACGGTCATGCCTCCAGGATACAAGCTCATTCGCACTGGCATCAGTTCATATTCTCTGGACATCATCAGTTCAGGAAATATGCTTTTGACGACTGTGTTCAGCTCATCACGCCTCTGACTCTCCTCACGTCAATATTGTTATCGCGCTGCCCTGCCTGCACAATTAAGTGATTAACCCCATTACTTTTAATTGCACAAATCGTGCTCATTCAAATATTTAGTTTTATCCTTATGATATTAAATTTTTCACCACCTTTATTTCAAACAGCATTTTGTCTAAAGAAAACTATCTCTCACCCTCCCGATGACATTTGATTTCTTTTTTCTTCGACCACCCCGGTCTCGTTTTTTGAATTCCTTTTGTCTGTAAAATTAGATAGTGAAACTTCAATTAGCGATAAAAATTTTAACTTGTTTAATTTGTACAAATAAAAATTTCGACGCACGTTATATCCACAAATTATCAAAGTAGTATTTTTCAGGCAACACTTGGTTATGACGCACTTTCTCTGACGGTTCTCGGCGTACAACTGCCCTTTTCGATAAGCTATTCCTAAAGTGTTCTTGAGGGCTGCCCTCTATTTCTTGTTCGACCAATTGGTGTTCATTGAAACTCCTCAACCACTCCTACGTGTTGAATTAGCTGTTTATTGGCGGTCCTGAAGCTCGCATTCTCCTTATTGGCTGTGAGAACGCTCGTGACGAGAACGTGCTTACCCCGCCCTCTCTAAGTCCAGCTCCAGACGTTTCCCCGTAAATTAGATACCCAATCTTTTCTCGTATATTTTCCGATCCTGAGGGTTAAGCACACATGCTGTGTCTGTATCCTGTTCTACGACCGCGCGTTCGTTCTCAAACCCTCATGCTCAAGTGGTGTGCCTTCCATCACCCTTCTGTGGTTGACGTCTACCCACAACACCGACTCTCTTGTCCAGGCCTACACAAATTGCTTACACACAAAATCCTTGCTAAGCACAACATACTTCACACAACTCAAACACAGAAATGTATCACACAACTCAGACACACGACCATTGGCTTCAAAGGCATACAAAATTTTGAAGCAACTCGCCCGTACTGTTGGAATACGCAATATTTTTATTATGTGCTAAAATTTCCACGAATGAATTTTAATAAAGTGCTACCAGCACCATTGCAACCTGGTAATAGAAACGAAGCAAAAAACACGAAGAAAAACGCGAAGAAAAACACAAATTAGCAAACACAATTTAGTCATTATAAGACACCATCTCGTAATGGATCCATTAAATTCATAGACTAAACTATTTCTTTACACAGGAATTCCAAAATGGCGCCGATAATATAATGACGGAGATACTGGATGTCTAATTATAATAAGCTCGTTTGATACGTTATCGTTCTAGGTATGTAGCAGCGAACGGATACCGTGTAAACGGTGCATCAAGCTGTTAAAATGTGGGGTAAGGATGATCTCATGGAACACAAAACTCAAACTGAGCATTCGTCCTCTACCCATTAAATGGTGGAAGTGGGAAACAGTTTCAAACCGCCCCAGTTTTATCAGAAGTTACAAGTAGAACTAACCAATAACGTGTGTATAATTGCTTCGGTTGCTATAATTGCTTCGCTAAAATCGTGTTGCCACCCTTGAGCTCGAGTGCTAAGCTGCAAGTAAGCTTACATCTATACCCTCTCTTATCAGAGACTCCGTTCTCCCCACACCCTTCACTTTATGTTCCACACCTTTCCTAAATAAAAACCAACAATGTTGGGAAAATTGGTGGGTGAATTTTTTTCTGTTATTTTAAAATGTCCTTATACAGACTGATGAACAGAACAGCCTCCATACCTGGTTGCCTACTCAAAGCAGGCTGCGGAGAAAATTCATAGTAGCTTCTAAATTAAATATTATTGCATTTTCAAATAGAGAACTTGAATAAATAATCATAAAATGACGCCTTTTTGTTGAGTATTGACATTAAGAGTGGTAATTGATAACAAATATATTGAATGTTGAATCTTACAGATGATGTCAAATTCATCTGACAACTTGACAACTCTTTGAGCTAAAAAAATGCAATTGAAGCGCTATCTTTCATCCGAAGTTTCCAAAACCAAGACTCTTCTTATTCTTCACTTTGATGCCAAGCTTCATTCAAAGTATAGGTGTTATCAATGAATTTAATCTTAATTTATTACAACGCCGAAAGAATGAATTGACGCTATGCATGTTAAACGTTTCATACCTTGGGATAAAGATCATAAGATTATATTTTAGTTCATGATCGTGTTTTTTGAGAGGTATTAGAACGACATCTCGATGAACCCAAACAAGCTTCTATGCGTTCAAGTGACTAGGTGTAATTAAACTCATCTTCTAGCCGCAAATTATGTCAGTGCATGATATAATTTCATTTTTTTCGAAAAATTTCAATTTTTCAGTTAGGCATTTTGAGTTTCGTCGTCCGTAACTCTTGAATGGTCATAACGCATTTTCGTGATATTCACATCTGTTAATTCGTACTCATTCGCAATAACTCTGAAACATTCGAAAATTGGGTGAAGTCAATAGTCATTTTCGACGCCAGAAAATAGACGCAATTATTTCTAACTGAGTGTGGAATACTTACGTTATATCGGTTTCACAGTCTTAAGCTACCCTCGCAGAAATCTGAACACACCGCGATGTGTGACCATGAGTCACTAGCAGGTAGGCCGAGAACGTTGAGCGGCATCCAGCGAAATAACGTAGCCAGTGTTACCGTCTCTCATTGTTTCGTGGCTTATTCATTTTTTCCATGACAGTACTAAGTTAAGTGTGATAATTAATGATATTTTTGAACAAAGTTCCACACTTCGGAGGTATATTTTCTAAAATGTGTGAGAATATTGAAACATCATGAGCCCATTGATTTAGTTCACCTTATTTTTGTTCATAAATTAGGAGACATCAAAATCAGTAGGATATATGGCGTATAAATTAACGCCATTTGCACTAGATAGCGTTACAAAGATTTATTTGGCATAGAACCCATCGATGGAGACTTCGGCTGTTTTAAAGAAATAGCTTAACCACACACACAAATATGATGTAAAACCTTCACTCGGAAAAAAAAATTTCGCTTCTCTGAAAAATGTAAAGATGATGTACAATGCCTATCAACATTCTCATTCGGTTGGTCATCAAACTTTTCTTCATATGATGAAGAGAACGTCTAAATAATTTGAAGCTTAAGTAGAAATTATTCTGACAATATTGAAAAAATATTCAAGTAGAGTGCTTGTTCGAATTCTCGGATGATCGTGAAATAAACAAATACGGCCTTTAACAATCCTCTTCTTGTAGTCGTGTTCACTTGTAAGAACCACTTCTCCAGCAATCGTCGTACACAAGCTTGTAAAGAAACTGCGCGCCGCACATTGCGAACAGAACCGCAACTTGTTCAGTACCGGAATGGAACACTTTAACTTGTGCTATATTTACGAATCAAATGTTGATACGTTCCATCTTTGAATGAATGTCTTGCCTAATCAGTTCTTATTTGGGTTATTCAACTGTAATTATTGATAATCATGAATAAAAGAGCAAAGAAAGTAGCTTTTAAATTTAACATTCTTATCAAGACAGTCAAATAATAAAAGAAAAACGTTTCGACCCGTTAGGTCATTCTCAACTTCTGTCGGTAGAAAATCACAAAATCTAGTTAAATTCACAGTAAATTGTTAGACGATGAAGAAATAAAAAAAAATAACATCATACTAAAAACTTACAAATACAACCTAAACTAGCTGAAGGGGGAAAGCGGACTGAGTATCATTCAAAAATGGTTTTGTCGTTAAAATATACAGGGATTCTAAAATACGAAGATTTATAACACCAGATTTAGATGCAATTACATTGAAATCGTTTAAGCGCACTGGAAGATCGCATTTCTCTGCATGAGAACGGATGGCAGAATGGAATGGCGTAGAGAGAAGGAGGCCTGTTCTAAAACTCCTACCAGCATGCTCCGCAACGCGAATACTGAGGGCCCGTTTAGTTGAGCCCACGTACTCAGACGCACAATGTGCGCAACGATATTTGTAAATAACAGACGAGAGCATGCCTTTGGGAGTTTTATCTTTGTAATTGAAATAAGACCCAATTCTTAACGTATTAACCAATTTAATTTTGAAATCTAAATGCATGAAATGTTTAGATAAAAGCAAATGCAATTCCTTCCTCAGTTTTTCCGATTTGTGCCCAAAAAATGGTAATGTGAAGTAAAATGGCTTTTTATTGACCGAGTATGAATTTGGCTTGCTGTAAAATTTATTGTTCAATAAATTTTTAATAGCTGAATCAATGAGTCGGCAGGGAAAGCCGTTGCATTTAAAAAAATTATTTATAAAATCAAATTCTTTATGAAGAGAGGAAAATGATGAACATATACAATTTGCCCTAAAGAGCAAAGTCTTCATGCTATTTATTTTGAATCTGAAAGGGCAAAAACTGAAAAAACTGATTCCAAGCCCTGTGAAAGTGGGTTTACGAAAAACTGAACTATGGAAAAAGCCTTTGTTGCGAGTAATTAGGGCATCCAGGAATGGAAGACTACCGGTAACTTCAGTTTCCATGGTAAATTTTATGCTAGGATGTTGTGCATTCAAGTATAGTCTAAAAAGAGATCGCAATGAGAACTACTCTTTAAACAGTAAAAACGGATCGTCAACGTACCTCCTATAAAATGTAGGCTTAAATTCTAAAGGACAGGAGTCTAACCACCGTTGCTCATGGAAACACATAAAGACATTGGCAAATGTCGGCCCTAATGGAAGGCCCATTCCTAGACCATCAAGTTGCTGATAAAATTTGTTGTCAAATATGAAAAAGAACATAGTACAGAATGCTGAAGAAGGTCACGGAATAAAGATTTTGACGAGCCAATAACTGATTCTACGTTAGCAAATAAGAAATTCAGACAAATTTCAATCGTCTCGTGCAAAGGAATATTCGTAAAAAGGCTCTCAATATCAAACGACACCATGAAGAAATTATCGGCCTGGTTAAGGGATGTAACCTCTTCGACAAACGATTTTGAATTCTGAACGGTATAGGGGTTACACGTAAATGGTGCCAGGATGGGAACTAAAAATTTAGCGAGAGAAAAACTCGGGGTACGGTAAGCAACAAAAATTGGTCTAAATTTGAAATCAAAATTAAAATTTGGTTTGTGAATTTTTGGTAATCCATATAAAGTCCCCGGCCCAGAGCCCGATACATACAAAGTTTTGTACATCTCGTCAAGTTTTAAAGACAAATTTTTCAATTTTCGCAAAAAGTTGTTAATCTTATCCTCAACACGAGTAGTAAATTTTAAGATAGGCTCAGTAATCTAATCTCCCTAAATTCTGATAGGATTTTTAGAACAGGCCTCCTTCTCTCTACGCCATCCCATTCTGCCATCCGTTCTCACGCAGAGAAATGCGATCTTCCAGTGCGCTTAAACGATTTCAATGAAATTGCATCTACAT
Organism: Platorchestia sp. MABIK; assembly: GCA_014220935.1. Classification (NCBI taxonomy): domain Eukaryota; kingdom Metazoa; phylum Arthropoda; class Malacostraca; order Amphipoda; family Talitridae; genus Platorchestia; species Platorchestia sp. MABIK. Next base: position 11,107 of record JACJUY010002900.1, on the reverse strand, counting down.
CTGGTGTTATAAATCTTCGTATTTTAGAATCCCTGTATATTTTGACGACAAAACCAGTTTTGAATGATACTCAGTCCGCTTTCCCCCTTCAGCTAGTTTGGGTTGTATTTGTAAGTCTTTAGTATGATGTTTTTTTTTCTGCATCGTCTAACAATTTACTGTGAATTTTACTAGATTTTGTGATTTTCTACCGACAGAAGTTGAGAATGACCTAACGGGTCGAAACGTTCTTCTTTTATTATTACACTGTTTTAATAAGAATGTTAAATTTAATAGCTACTTTCTTTGCTCTTTTATTTATAATTAGGATTTTCAAGAAGCAAAACATTAGTATTTATCCATACTTATTGATAATCATCTGTGTTTTTCATGATTTTTATAAACTAAATTTAAAACATAGATTTTAGCCTACGTTTTACATTTTCTTCCCCTACTCTAAACTGTACCCTAGAAAGAGTTGATTACCCTAGATTAGGGTAATTACCCTAGGAGTGGAACCATTGGAGCATGGTCTACCATGGTTGCGAGCATGATACACGAAAGGAGGTGGCGGCAAACTAGTCTTTTTTTAAATCGTATGTTGTGCGGGTGACGTCATGGCATCGGACCAATAGCGGCGCTTAGATTGCATCTGGCAACACTGCTAGCCCAAAATCTGGCACACTGTTCGCGTAACGGATACGACAATCAAGCAGTGATGTTTGAATGAAATTTTTAACCGTTGAGAATCACAATGTCGCTGCCTCGAGTTAAATTTAAAAAGTGTTGCTCTGTTTGGAGTCTGTATGATTGTAAAAATCGACCCAAGATATTTCAATATCCTGGTTTTATTCAAGTCGAATTTATGTTTGCTTTAGCCATTTCAAAAAGACTGACGAAGACGCACGTTTCATTGAAAAGTGGTGATGTGCCGTTGTTATATGATCACGGGAGTTTGGACCTGGAAGGCAAGAAATTTAACTTTAAATTTTATTTGAAAGTAATTTTAAAAATATGGCTTCTAACTGATTTTTGCACTCGATGAAGTTGCATTTCTTTACCAAATATTTGAAATCAGATAGAGTAAAATAGTTCAAATTTGAAATACTGGTTCCATTTGAAAATGCTATTCACCCGCTGGAAATTTAAAATATACAATAGAGAAAAATAAATACGAGAATAGGGTGTACTACAATAATCAATGCTGATTTATGACATAGGCTTTCTGCTTATTTTCATTTTTTCAGAATAATGATTGATTAGCTTTTCATTCCAGAAAGGTTATCTAAATCTTGTAGTAGTGTGCTATCAGCTATAATAGTATCTAAATTTCTTTCTGTGAAAGAATCTGGAACTAGGATGTCATGACAAATTTTACCAGCTATATAATAACAAAACTTTATTGGCATTGTAAAAAATTTCATCTTACCATTATATCGAAATTGGTAAGTAGTAAGTTGAGAACCTACTGTGCTCAGCATGAAATCTAGTTTGGAATACCACACTCTAAAACTTGTGTTCAATATGTTAGATCCATCTTCACAATTGCTCTTTTTTTCTGTTGTGTCGCCTATCTTATCTGAAGTTATTAGATTAATTCATAATAACTTGCTCCATTGTAGCTAAAATTCAAGTGTTTCAAACCGTCAAACCTAAAATTCAAACCTTCATGGCGCCCTGATGTTAGTTATAAGGAATTTAAAAAACCATAGTACAGTTTTGTACTAGATGATATGTATCAGGCTTGATTGATTGGAATAAAGCATCCTCCTGTTTACAGAGGAGATGCAAAATCTTGTCTATTGTTTTCCATGAGATAGTGCTACTTTTTATGGCAATCATTTTTTCAAATGACACTGTTCCAAGCATTCGTAGAAATGCATTTTTGAAGAAAACTAACTGTCCTTCTATGCTTACCATTTATGGTGTTCTATTTGCTGCTATCAATATTTTTGAGATATAAGGTGCAAATTCATGTTGCTCATCATAAATTTATAGTGAGTGCTTCAAAAATCTCATCTGAAGTAACAAAGCCGTGTTTTAAAAAAGCATTTCTAATGTTTATGTCAATGATTGTATTTTTATTTTGCTATCTTTTTGTGTTTCTTAGTAGAAGTAAAATGAGTCTTATAATCCACTAAGGAACAAATACAAGCAAAAATGAAATTTAGAACATTTTCCAGATGAAGGGCTGATTTTCTTTACATGTCGTTTTTTATGAGTCACCAAACTGATATTTGCATTTTTTCGACTTGTTCTTTCATAGTTTAGGCTAGCTGACATTTGGATTATTGTTTAAATACTACGGACAAATTGACTTATATTACCCAACAATAATTGTTAAAGAAAAATTGTGAGAACCAGCTTGAGTGTTAGGTTAGGATAGGTTGGCATAGGTTAGGCAATGTTAATGAAAGTTTTTCTAGGGTCCACGGTTTTTTATGTTTGCCTTACTATCAAGATAGCTTCGGTTAGGATAGGTTATGATAGAATAGGTTGTACAAAAAATGAATGTGATTGAATCGAGCTCAAACAAGCTCTGCAAGTGTTAATTTCTACCAGGCTGTTTCTGTGCCTTTCAATGACTAATAAGATATTCAAGGTGAAATAATAAGTTGGTAAATTATTTATCGTAGAAAGCTTCCTCCTCTCCACGTAATTTTTATCCTTGTTATTAAATAAAAGTTTCCGCTCTCTACATCCATGCGAGGTTCACACATTTACACCTGTGAAGAAAAGGAACGCGAACTTAGAAGTTCGTATAAGTATAGTATGAATGATATGAATGATAAATATGATAATTTTAATAATTATAATAATTAAAGTAATATCTGTACAAAACATAGTGAAAACAAGATTACGGTCCAGTTCTATGGGATCATCCACTGTAAGCTAAAATGGCAAGGGGCGAGATCAGGAGTTGACTCGCGGATAGCCTTACCTCATCGCAACTCATTATGAAGACGAATCCTTGGCAGACCTCCAGTGGCCCCAGTTAGTGGATCCACTCCTTCCCCCTTCGGATGGCTCGGACTCCCAGCGGCCGTGGTGAGAGTGGCGACGTTTAGAGGCAGCTGCTCAACAGGCTAAAAGGAGTGACTGAGGCCAAGGAGGTTGGATATATGGAGCCGGCGTCAACGCTTTGAAGTGAAGCCAATTTGCTGCAGCTGGCGGCAGACAGCCCCAGAAACGGAGGTGGTGCACAGTTAGCGACTAGCAGTCAGAGGAGCACAATATGCCGCTCTCATGCATTATGCTCGAGTGCAGCAGTACTTCCCAAAAATATTAAAACAAAAGTTTTCATATGTCAGTACAGAAATTTAATGAATTGTAAATTTCAACAAGAATACATTTAGCTAATAAGTTAAAACTTAAGCGCATAAATTACTTTAAAAAGTGATGAATATCAAACTTGCCACTCAACTTTTAAGTGATTCCGTTGCAGATGGATTACAATTTTGTCTAAAAAATAATATTGACGGTTTTCGCGGTAGTAGGGCTCGAATAAAATTTATAGGGACTTTGTTATATACTCCTGGTCAAAATCTTAAGACCCATCGAGAAATGTGTTGGTTTTCCTGATTTTTGCTTATTGATAAAGATCATTGATAGAAAACAGTACTAGAAAAGTTTGATGCTATGAGCATGTTCTACATGAAGTACCTAATTGAGTTTCAATTGAAACTTAAACCCATAAACTTACTTTTGTTTAAATAAGCATGTTGTTTTGCCTGGTCAAAATGATAAGACCATGAAATGAAAAACGCCTTATCATGACAAAAAGTAAACAAAACAATCGGTAAACTGACTCTTTAACTACTCTGCAACGTGTAAGTGCCTGAAAACGTCTGTTGCTAAACTATAAATGACAAAAGTAAAACCTTTATCGGAATTTGAGCAGGGAAGAATTTTTGAGTTCGAGAGGCGTGGACTATTACGCAGAGCCATTGCAAACGAAATAAATCGTAGTAAAACGGTCATCACTAACTTTTTGAAACATCTCGATGAATATGAAAAAAAGAAAAACCCTGGTCGTCCCGAGAAAATTACCCAAGCACTCGACCGCCGCATCAGAAGAGAAGTTAAGAAGAACTCTAGCATAAGCTCTAGGCGAATAAAAGACAATGCGGAGCAGAATGTATTCCTCGGACAATTCGAAGACCCCTACGAAGGAAGGGGTTCAAGAATTGGAAACGTATACAGCAACCACGGCTCCTTGCTCGCCGCAAAACCGATCGATTAAAATACGCTGCTGAAAACCAAACGTGGGATGCTGAGAAATGGTAAAATGTAGCGTTCTCTGATGAGAAAAAATTTAGCCTAGATAGTTCGGATGGGTTTCAGCATTACTGGCATCACAATGATTTACCAAAAGAAACTTTTTCCACTTGGCACAGTGGAGGAGGGTCCTTGAGCTGCCAAAAGAAGTGCAAGATGTCAGGTAAGTCATGTGAAGAAATGAGATTCGTACATTCGCTCGTTCATCTGCTAAGGGGGTTTCTAATAGGGGGGAAGACAGGAAGTAGGGGGGTTTCACCGTGTCAACAGAGCCTGTTCGCTGATACGTCGCGGTGCGACGTTGCTATGTTAGCTGCTTTGTCTCTTTATTACTGAATAATAATTGCATTGGCCCTCGCTGGCCACACAAATAAACTAAAAAATTAGGATGCTTACCTTTCTATGTTTTGTCTCTACTAAAAAGTTCAAACTTTGGGGTTTCAAAATTCATTTTCTCAGTTAATTTTCAAGCTACAGTGATGATAAGGGTATCATTGGATGCAGAAAAACTCTGGCAATATGTTCACTGCCTAACATTTTCAAATTTCGTTTTTGATCACAAGTTATTATGTCACATGTGTGAAACTTTCCGAAAAGTGAACATTTTCCAAAAAAAAAATTTGAAAGTAGGAATTTCAAAAATCTTCGGTCATCACCGTACGGCAAAGGTTTTTACGCATTCAATGATACCCATATCATCGTTGTAGCTCAAAACTAACTGAGAAGAAACATTTCAAGCCAACTTACCTTAAATTTGTTTATTTGTTCATATTTAATTTTCTATGAAGGAATCGAATTTTTTTACCCGACACAAAAAGTTTTTTTTACGGTATCTACATGTTCACTAATTTTCACGGTTCTACGTTTATAATGAAATTTTTCTCAATAAGGGTACTCTCCCCTCAACAACCACTTCATGTAAGTTTCCAATCTCTGTAAATTCCTTTGATGCTGGGATAAATTTTCCAGAGTTAAACCAAGCTTCATAATAATCATTTTTATTTTACAATTTCAATTTATAAAGTGTCACTTTTAATTAAGTTGTAACCTAGTATTGTCGAATCTTTGTTCTTTAATAATTCCCAGGTAGCAAGAAATTATTAGGCCAATATTGGGTTGATAATTATTTATTGACCTAATATTGGAATCTTGGAGAACAATAATAGGCTAATAACAAGACAATTTTGAAAAAAGATATACTTATTTATAATATCAACTTGTTATTAGGACAATGTAGGAAATAGTTTTATTTATAATGTTTAACTAACAGTGTATATATATATGTATGATATTCATATAAGTGGAAACTATCTCATAATAATTAAAAATCTCGCAATTTAATATAATTTGTTAAAGTATAAATTATTATTGCCTAAACATTGGGTTAATATCGTACGCCAATAATACGGAGTAATTTGTATAAAATGTATCAATTAA